>JBCIKM010074284.1:0-14937 GCA_039654465.1 Melibe viridis | reverse complement strand
CTCTCTCTCTCTCTCTCTCTCTCTCTCTCTCTCTCTCTCTCTCTCTCTCTCTCTCTCTCTCTCCCTTTCTCTCTTTCATCACAGAATCACAGTACATAGTGCTTAAGGCCCAACAGGTTGTTCTGTAACAACAGTATGAAAACAAACGCAGTGACGACCAGGCTGAAGAGCAAGTAGGAAGCCATCATGGGAATGTGGAACAGTTTTGCCTGGAGGGAAGAGAGCCACAGGTCAAAACAAATTAATTATTAAAGGCAAAAAAACAAAGTATGAAGGGTTGTTGATAAGGAAGATGTGTAATATAATCTTATAATAATGAAAATGAATTGATCAAGGGTCTCTCAATGACAAAACAAGTGATTCCTCTGAGAAGAAACAACAAAATATCTCCTAGTTTTGTTTGCTGATTGTTATCAGTTAAATTGAAATGGTGGCATGATACAATGTATTTCAAGAAGAATTACAAAACTAGCCCTTGATTTTTAAAGATGATAGTGATAGAAAATTCTAGTTTGCACATAAACTGCACTTAGTGTTGCACAAACCTCCAAATTTATATTTGATGTCTTATTAAGGGGATCAATGTGGCCATCACAGCCAGATAGGAAAACACAAAACAGTTGAGCATCATAGAGATTCCTTCAAGTTAACATCTTCTACGATAGTATTGCAAGATAAGGTTTACAGTCATTACTCTATTAAAGACATATAACTACAGGATAAGATTATCTCAAAACGCTATACTACTGTCTATTCAATACACACTTACTGTGTGTGGGTTTTTCTTGTGGGGGGATCCCAGAGATAAAGTTTAGATTCCACAACTTACAGGAAATATCCATACTATGAAAGATTTTATGATAGTTGCAATTGGCATGGCAGGGTGCAAGTGGATGAAGCTGCAAAACCCTGAAACCCAGCCTTGCCTGCCTACCAAATACCAATTTTACATGCAAGCATCATGTATGTACCTGCGTATAAACTTCAATTACCTGCACACAAAAAGTCTTGGATGGTCATAAAAAAAGTATGGCTTCTGTCATAAGGATATATTCATTTTTTTATTATAATATTTAAAATGGTCCAAAGGTTTATTCAACTCACATATCCAAACTAGAGTTTTCTATCATTTTTCATTTTTGTAGACAAAATTCATTGAGTTATAACCTTACACACTTAAAGGTTTCTATTTCTTGTCTCCTGTATAGTTTATCTCAGGACTTTGCCCGTTAAAACCCTTGTAAATAATCAATAAAAATTCAGTAAAAACATTTATTACATCGTGAATTAAAGAAAAGTTTTTGTTATAAATTGCAGTTTGTATTTTATGCTGCAATGAATGTGAGGATATTTAGACACTTTGGGACCTCTTCACTATGCCACAGCATATGAGAAATGTTGTATGAGAATTTCATATTAGTCATTGCAAATAATTTATCAGTAGCCTATATTAGTAGATAATCTTCTTAGCTTCCCTCAATAAATCAAAGATTGATTTGAAGCGTAAAAGGAATTATAATGGAGAGTCTTCCTAATACATACATGAGATAAGGACCTATATTTTAAAGTAACATGTCAGTCATAGAATTCAGGAGTTGGAGGTTGGGCACCATGTATGTATTTTTGGCATTTTTAATGAAAACTGCATTTTGATATCACCTCTTCTTCTACAACTATATTGACTGACTCAACAAGAAGCTCCCAGAGGCCCACCAAGACAAAACTTGCTCTTGGTGTGTCTAAATTATGCCCGCATCGACAGTAATACTCAGTTCCACTGAGTCAGTCGATATAATTGAAGAAGAAGAAGAAATTAAGTCCCAATGAGCTGCACATAAGGCATAACAGATGAAAAAGGAATCTTGAAAAATATGATTTTCAAATGCAAACAAAGGAGAAGGCTGCATGAAGCTTTTATCAAGTGTACATCAAAAGCACCAAGATTGTTAGAAGCTTCCATTTATTTACCTTTTAAGTGTTATGTGTTGTGTTTGATATTTGAAGAATTTCGAAAGAAACATTCTCGGCCTCTTGTTTCATGTTCTGTTATGGAAGTTTCTATACATCCTCTTACTTAACCTATAACAAAAGAGTTGCAGACTCAAAATTAAAAAGCTCATCTACCCACCTTTGGTTTGATATGAGTGACAAATTGTAAAAAGGAGTCCAAATCAAGGATGGAAGCCCCTTTGTAGCCAAATACTCGCATCTCAAGACCAATCTTTTGGATACGGAGGAAAATTGAGTTCACACGTGCAGCCTGATGAAAAATTTGAGGTGAAAACAAAATTAATGAAAGAGAGAAAAAGGACAATGAAATACCAGATGGGAGAAAAACTAATGAAAATATAAGAAATTAGAACTGACATTTTTTTTTAAAATTTGCTTAAAACTAAATGAATTTGATTTTTGTTATTAAAAAAAAGTGACATAAGTTTTCTTTGAATATGAGATGGAATTTGAACAATGTGTTTGATTCCATAATGTGTATGTCTAAAGAATTGCTACTTTCTACACAACATACAGAAGAAAAACAGCAACAAAAATAGAGTAGGTTTTAATGGTTCAAATCAGATCTTTGCCAGGTGCAAATAAAGAAAAAAACAAACAAAATTACAAAAGGCAAAAATAAACAAAAATCGTTCAGAAGAGAATGTTGCAAACACAAAGGAGGACTGAGTAAAAAAAAGTGAAAAAAGACAATGGAAGAAGGATCTCTGAAAAAAAGACTGACTTACCTGCCACATAGGGAGAATAAACATGAGCAGCCAGCCAAACGGGAAGAGTGCACGATAAATCCACACCTTGGAGCTATTTGAAGTGTTTAAGACCAGGAGAGATAGACCTGAACAGAAAACAGGCGGATGAAAGGAAAGATTAAAATGGTGGATGGAAGGAAAGATCAAGATAGCAAATAAAAGAGGGAGATGAAAAGAAAGATCAATATGGTGGATGAAAGGAAAGACCAAGATGATAGATGAAAGGATAGATCAAGATGGTGGATGAAAGGAAATATTAAAATGGTGGATGGAAGGAAAGATCAAGATAGCGAATGAAAGAGGTGGATGAAAGTAAAGATCAAGATAGTGGATGAAAGGAAAGATCAAGATGGTGGATGAAAGGATAGATCAAGATGGTGGATGAAAGGAAAGATAAAAATGGTGGATGAAAGGAAAGATCATTATGGTGGATGAAAGGAAAGATCAATATAGTGGATGAAAGGAAAGATCAAGATGGTGGATGAAAGGAAAGATCAAGATTGTGGATGAAAGGAAAGATCAACATTGTAGATGAAAGGAAAGATCAAGATGGCTCTAATAGGTTGACTCCACTGCTATAAAGTTACTGACTGCCTTGAAGATGTTTCACTTTTAATTTTCTTTTATTTGAAAAGATCAAAATTTGTAATTCAAGATGGGCAGTAAAATCTTATTCCCTGCTTGTTGTAGTCAATAAGTGTATTTTTAGAAAAAAAATTACTGGTAAATAAATTTTCTGCAAAGGCTTCTATTCATCATGTATTAATTCTATTTTTATATTATATCATTGTCTCAATCATATCTTAGTCTATCTCATTCTATTTTCAAGTCATATTACCGATGATGGAGAGTTCTGCCATAACAAAAACAACTAAAGATGTCATCTTGGAGATAATGCCATTTAAGGTTGTCAAACTGTGGCGAATATTCAAAAGGTCCTGAAAAAAAAAAAAATTAATTGCAGCATCTTATCAAGATGTGTAAAGAAATTAAATGACCTGTCAATGATATTCATACTAAAAAATTTCATTCATTGTCAAGATAGTTGGTCTTTTGAGTAGAGATTAGCAAACATGTAGCAACTACCCGTGTCACAGTAGCTCAGTTAACAGGCCAAAAAGTGTGGGTTAAAGCCCTTGCCAGGGCTATCGAGGTTTGCCATGGACAACATGGATGAATTCTGTTGGCATTGAATGTAAGCTTGACAAATAATCTATTCCCTTCATGGGTGCCTAGGCTGCCACACTTTCCTGTTCGTAGGCGGACAGGCTAATTTTTTATATATATATTTTTTTTAACAACTGTCAATAAGTTCAGCATGATGCAGGCTACTTGTTGTAATGAGTACCCTGCCATTAAGCAGTATGAAGTTGTTTTGTTATCCTCATCCCTTCATACTGCCTTAGCAGCTCTAAGGAGCTTGGAAAACTCTGGATCACAAGAAATGAAGACAGGCAGATGATCAGTCCACTGTGCTTAATCTTGCGTGGTGTAATGAGCAATACATAGTTGTATTACTTGATCTTAAACCAAACAATAGTTGCTGCTGCTTTTGGTGGTATCTGTTCATTGAGAAAAACCAATGAGCCAATTTACCACAGGACGAAGCATGAAGTTACTATACTGTAACGGAAATTTGAAGGTGGAGTTGTTACTGGTAACGCTGGTGATGCACATCGCTATAGTTCTGATTGTGGCTATGGTGGTGCTGGTGTTGTTAATGTTTGTTTAAGTGATGGTGATGGCAGTAGGCATTGTCATTTTGCTGGCGTTCAATGTGATTCTTGTGATGTTAGTGATAGTAATGGTAGTGGTAGTGGTGAAGATGATGGTGTAGATGGTCTGTACTTAAGGTTGTGTTGATGATACTAGTGATGAAAACGGTTAAAATCAATGGCGGTATTGAAGATAGGTACTTACTTTCATAGCTCCTTTGAGATCTGTAGATTTTTCTTGTAGTCTGGTGGCGAGACCCCGTACATAGAACTTTATCATCTCACACTGCGTCACGTAGTTCATCACAATGGAAAGAATCACAGAGTTGAATATGGTGCGGCCAAGCAGCTCTAGGGCAAGCAGAACCCAGTAGAGTGGCCTCCTGTGCAATTATGGACAAGGTCACAACTTAAGTGCAAAGCTACTTCATTTATATTTTAGCAAACATCATTTAAAAATAACATATTTTCAAAATTCATTGATCAGTTTGCATAAAGTATTAAAATATTCTTATTTCGCTTCAACCCTGGCTTGAAAATAACACTGCATTTTTTAATATTTTTGTTTAATGATTTCTTCTTCTTCTTCTTCATTTAATTTGACTGAGTGTTGCTGCTGGTGTGTTTGTAATACCCATCAAGAACAAATTAAGTTCAAATGGGCCATAAGGAGGACTGTTTAAATAATACATTGATCTGATTGCAATGTAACCAACGTACAGCTTGAATCTGTCCACATTTGGACTGAATTTAATGGATTCTGAGACTCTGTTCCACAGCCTTAATGTATTATAATTTTCCCTTTTACTTGTCATTTTATCTTTTTAATTAATCATTCTATGTATATATTATCATTATGACAATGTGATACAGTAAAGTATATCTTATCTTATCTTCTCTTATTTAGCCTAGTATTGATTTCACAGTTGATTACTTTGTTAAAGTTGTTTGCTGTTAAAGGAAGAGAGCAAAAGAAATTTATAAGTAAGAAGCGCTCACCCAATTTTCATAAACACTGGCATATCTGGGAAGTTGAACGCCCACAGATAAATTAATTGGAGGAAGACGGTGAAGAAAACCCAAATTGATCCACCGATTAGGAAAAGTCTGCAATGGACAAAGACATGAAAATCACAAGTAGTGGAGGGGAGAAGACACCTGGAATCATAAAGATTCCAAACAAATAAGTCAGAGGGAATAGTTACATGAGCATGGTGTCAAGAGAAGGACAAGGTGAAGCCATAGAGGAAGGAAAATAAAATAAAGATAATCAAGTGTCTCAAAAAGTCTACCTCCAAGGACGGGTCTTGAACCACAGATCTCTGGATTGCTCATCCAGTGATAAAGACATAAAATGGTATTTGGTATCTTTTTAAAAAAAATATGGTATACCTCAATCATATTATGCTTGATTGTTTGTTTGTTTGCTGTTTGTTTATTGGTTGTTTTAGGACCCCAAGACACAAGAGGATCATAGAGGAGCCCAGGGGAAAGTAAGATGACAGAATTAGTTCAAAGAGGGAACAGATCAAACCTCAAACAGCAGAGAGATGATTTACATTACAAAATAGAGCCTGCTGCCCAGGTGGGAATAGTTTTTGCGCGTTATAAATGTGCATTATTATCATTATTATTATTTTTATTATCTCTCAAAACACATGGACATCAGTGAGAAACGACAAAAAATAACATCTCTCAAAACAAAAATAAACAATGGCCTAGAATCTTTAGATCCCCTATGTGTACTAAGTACTCATTACGTTCACTTATGACCCTGGAGTTATGTACCAAAAGGCATGAAATAGGGGATGACTAGCCATCAAGACAACAAAAACAGGACACAAAAGAGAAGGTAAAAAAGTCAGAAGAAAGCTTCAGTGTAAAAGAAAATAAAAAGAAGAAGAAGAGCCCAACAGGGACTCCCACCAATGATCCGCCACTGGTGGAGGGCTACCACCTCCTTCATATGCACAAGGGACCTATTTATACTCCCCGGATCCCCAAGGGGGACAAATAGATTTGTAGTTTTGTTACATAATTTGTTATCAGCTCATAACTAAGAAAGATAAGAGAACAATTTAAGCAAATACATTTTACAGAGTTTTTTAAAAGTATAGTGAATTTATTTATTACCTCAGTTTCCAAATCATTTTCTGCTGAGAAGAAGTTCTTGCCTGAAATGGTGCAGCTTGCAAAAAAACCTGACAGATGTAGCAATTCAAACAGAACAGAATGTAACAATTAAAATAAAGTAAAACAAAAAGAAGAACGAGCACAAGATTTTAAAAGCAAACACAAACGGAAAACTGCTCTGGTTTGGTTTTCAAAAATTCCAGGCATAAGCCTGAGAGAAAAGCAAAAGATTTCAATAAATATGAAATAAAGAAGAGTCCACAAACAGACCTGTCAGAATATACCTACAAATTCATAGTGTTTTGTTTTGTTTTGTTTTGTTATCCATATCCCTTCATATTGCCTTAGCGGTGTTGGGAGCCAACTCCAAGAAGTTGGGAAAAACTCTGGATCACAAGAAATGAAGACAAGCAGATGATCAGTCCACTGTGCCTAATCTTGCATGACATTAGGGGGTATTGCTCGATCTTAAGCCAACCAATAGTTGCTGTTGCCTTAGGTGGTAAATCGGCTCATTGAGGGAGACCAATGAGCCGATTTACCACATGGTGCACTTTTGTAGTAACAGCCAATGAGACACACATACACAAACACACTCAAACTGTCATCGATGTAGAAATATATATTTTTGTAAAAAGTAACCAGATTAAATTCATCTCAGTTTTCTATGGGAACAAAAATATTAGATTGATCAGTTTGTTCCGCTTTAAAATGAAAGCACTTGCAAGCTGTGTGTTTGATATATTTATTTATTTTGTTTTGAGGCAGAAAATTCTAGTTGCCAAAGACAAAGAAAAAAACAAAATAAAAAAATAGCATGAAACTGGCAAATAGGAAAGTTTCTGTTTTGTTATCTATATCCCTTCATACCGCCTCAGCAGTGTCAAGACCCAACTCCAAGGAGCTAGGAAAACTCTGGATCACAAGAAATGAAGACAGGCAGAGGATCAGTCCACCATGTCTTATCTTACGTGGCATAATAAGCAATACGTTAATGGAGTATCACTCGATCTTAAGCCAAATAATTGTTGATGTTGCCCAGGTGGTCTCTGTTCATTGAGGAAGATCAACGAGCTGATTTACCACAAGGTGAAATGTTGAAAGTACAAAATAGAAATGTATATTAAAAAAATTTTAAAAAGGACAAAAAAAAGACTGCTTCAAATCCAAGCACAATTTAGTTGTCTAAATAAATAAATAAATACAAACATGAATTTAGGATTAATCACAGTTATCACCATGCTCTAAGTACTTTACAATATGGTATCCCTAGCACACAACCAATATAATACAGCATAACACATATGACGATACAACTGCCTGTATTGCTTGTTACAATTTTCTTTTAGAATAGAGAGACAAGTTTGTCTGCTCTACAACCAGAGGACCTCCAGGCTTTTCATCCATCTCGGATTGGATATTTATGCACCACTTGACAATACAAACCACCTATTAGGCATGTTACGATTTTTTTATTCAGACAGACAATAATATACTATAATCCACAACCAGGAGGAACTCCGAGCTTTACATCCATCTCAAACAGGATGTTGAAGTACCATCTAATGTATTTACCTTTTCCATGAGTGCATACAGCTGTTCATTCTCTTGAAGCCGGAAGTAAAACAGGCCCAAGATGTAGGCGGCGAGGTGCAGTACATTGGGTAGTAGGTAGGTGGTGATGATGTGGTCACACCCACGATTCACTCCATCTTTGAAACAATTATAATAATAATGATGATGATTATGATAATAGTAGTAATATGAGCAAGAAAAAGACAAAAAATAAGAAGGAAGAGGAGGGGGAGGATGAAGATGATGATGAGGAGGAGGAGGAGGAGGAGGAGAATGATAATGACTGCGATAACGACAACTAAATACAAATAAATAATATTAATAATGATAAGGAGGATGATGATGATGATGATCTCTCTCTCTCTCTCTCTCTCTCTCTCTCTCTCTCTCTCTTTCTCTCTCTCTCCCCCCCTCCCCCTCTCTCTCTTTCTCTCTCTCTCTCTCACCCTTCCTCTATTGCACACACAAAAATGCCTACCCAGTCAAACATTCATATTTTTATTTTGCAGTAGAATTCAAAACATTACAAAAGACAAAATAGGGATGGTCGGATATCTATACAGTTACTTGCAATTTATAGGCAAAGTTTTCAACACAGCCATATGGGATCTCACAGAGAATGCAAGATTTGTGTACAGGCATCCCACTAGACTCATGAGGCTCTGTGCTGTTACTATTGTAATTGACTGACAAAATGTTTAATTCAGATAGAAATGGAGCAACCCTGCATATTGCAGACTTCAAATTATTCAATAATGCAGACTTGTTAAAAGCAACTAAAGAAAGAAGAAAAACAAGACTATAAAGGACAAAAAATGTAAAACATGAACACACACACAAAAAAAGACAGTGCTTAATTCACCTTGATCTGTTGGTAATCTTTGAGGTGAAACAAGGTAGTTCATTTTTGTTATTCATTTAAAAAAGGACTGCGGTAGCATTTATTTTCTTTAACATCTATACAGTTCTTTTTAAATTTTGTATCTTTGCTACACAAGTCTATTCTTCAACCAAATGCACGGAAGATAAAAGAAACAATAAACAGTGATAAAGCTTTTCATTTTCAAATGTTCTGCACACACAAACCCAAAGTATATCAGGCTTCTTAAGTTTGCTTAGAAAGGGGTGCTTATTATTATACATAATGTCTGTGCATACAGGAAGCCAAGTTTCTGGTTACTGATCCGATAGGCATCTGGTAAAAGGAGCTTTTATCTTTTTATTTTTATCTTTTTACTCACCTTTCTCATCCTCGGAGTCATTATGATGACGATGATGATGATTCAATGGCAGTTCTATCCGCGTTGCCTTTATGGTGCCATTACCAGAGTCAGGCATTGACATATTGGTCGGCTCTAAGCTGGTTGGGACAATGGTAGTTGGTGTCTTCACCTTGAAAAGATTAAAGAAAAAAATTATAATATTTTGTCATCTGTTTGTAACTATTCTAAGATATTCCAGTTCAATAAATAGGAGGCTTCTCTGGTGTTGTAAAGTATTCAAGTTCAGGGCCACAAAACAATTTTACTGTGCAGGAGTTCCCAAGCTTTGGGAGCCTTTGACTCACTGCCTAAAAGTTTTCAATGCATGCAATCTTTAGGTAACTCGGGGGGTTTTCTTCAAGGCAACATGACACCTTACGCAAGGCTTTGCAACTCCCTTATCAAGGCTATACGACCCACCAGTTGGAAACCCCTGCACAAGACGGTTTACCAATACCTATTTTGCACTGAAGTCTTGTAAATCAATTTGTACTTGTAAACAAAATCCTCTGAATGCGGCTTTACTACATACATTACTTTTCTTTAAACATGTTGCAAAAAGACAATTCATTTTTATAAGTCATAATCGAGGATGAGAGAAGAAAAGAGAGGAGAAAAAGTGTCTATTGATTGAAAAATAATGATGCTCCTCCTCCTTTTCCTCCTCCTGCTCCTCCTCATCCTCTTCCTCCTCCTCCTCTTTCTATCTATCTGACTGACTCAGCTGCGCCAAGTGTAACCGATTGTCAGTGTTGATAATTAACTCAACAACAAACCACCTCTATCTCTTTGCCAAGGTCCAGTTTCCACTCGCAAGCCACAACCTCATACAGGTATGTGTAGAGGAGCAGCATGATGATCAGGAAGGTGTAAAAGAAGTTGAGCACCTTCCAACGCAGTAGATGAGCGAAGGGTGAGTCTTTTCCAAGGCCTCGCCAACCAATCTGTTCACACAAGAAACAAGCCCAGAAAATGTTCCTTTAATTTAGGATGAAAACTATATAAAGTCTTTCAATGCCAGACAAATTCATCAACAAATAAAGTTACAGCCAATGTTTACTTTGATAAGTGCACATTATTTGGTTACAGGATCCCCTTAAATTTTATTTGTCATAAATATTCTTCCCTTAAGTATGCCTCAAGATGGTCGCCAAGGCAATGAACGATTATATTCAATCTATTTTCCAGTTCCTCCTTTGTATTATATTTTTTATCATACATGGTGTGATTGATTCAGAAGCAGCCTTTGTTCTTGTGGTGAATGTTTTTCAAACATCTGTTATCGGAGCCAAATAAACAACATCCAACATATAGTCCCATATAGAATAAATAAGTTAAGAGTATTTATGTCAGGAAACCAAAGCCTCATCTGTCCCAATTCATCTGCTGTTTGGAATGTATTGTTTCAGAATTCAGGAAGAGCCAATTCCAAATGGGGTGGGAGTGGGGAGCACAGCCTTGATAACAAAATGATAAAAGGCCGATCTTGACTGGATTTGGACACAGCATACAGTTCAAGCTTAATTAAATAGACGTTGTCGGATATTGTTTTCTCAACAAAGTAAAATGAACCGATAATTTTTGTGTGCATCAACCCACACCAAACGATGGCACAGCTGCTCAATTGTTATAGTGTTTGGGCATATGGACGAGGGTTCAAACATCGGCTGGGGCTATTGCAATTTGCCATGCTCTGCACCATATGTGTGATTTCTGTTGGCACTGGGTGTAAGTGTAAACTCCATGAATAGTCCATGCCCTCCTTGGGTATCTAGACTCTGCAGCATTTATGTGTTTGCAGGTGGGAAGGCCCATTTTTTTTTCATACCAAGAATTCAGTTTTGGGCTGTCTCTTTTTCTTTCAATAACATTTAATTTTAGAATGGTTCTGACATCAAAATTTCATCATTTTGTCTGTTTACTTCCCCTGATAATGTGGAAAGTTGAAAAAGAAAATCCTCTGTACAAAGAAAGTTGCTTCCAGTATGCATTGTTACATCTCAGGACTAAAAGCATTTCTCCTCCTCCTTCTCCTCCTCGTTCTCCTCCTTGTTATCCTCCTCCTCCTCCCCCTCCTCCTCCTCCTCCTCCTTCCTCCTCTTCTTCTTCTTCTTCTTCTTCAGTTATGTCAACTGAATCAGAGAGACTGAGTATTACTGTCGATGCGTGTGTAAGACCAATTAATAACAAATAAAGTTCCAATGGGCTATAGAGACAAGTGTTGAATTTCTGATCTGGCGTTCTTCTCGGCACTTTACAGAGCTTGGACTATAAAATGAATCTTGTAAGGATACCAAAAATAGTTTTCCTAAAATCTTGTAAATGGTACTGATCATAGTGTACAGAGTACTCTGCGCACTTCGGTACTAACTCATAGTAATGTCAAGTTCGATCGATGCTTTAGGGGTTTACTGATTGTAACAAATTAATGCGTGCCAGACTGCTTGAACATTCCCATTAACAATACCTGGCTGGATGGAACATGATCAATCACTAACACTGCCTATCACAACAAATTATTTCATCATCATCATCGTTGTCATCATCATCATCAGCAGCAGCAGCAGCAGCATCAGGATCAGCATCGTTGTCATAGTAGTCGTCGTTGTCGTCGTCGTCATCATCATCATCATCATCATCAACATCATCATTGTTGATAAATATTACACTTATAACTACAATCATCAACTCTATCACGATAAGGCAAAGTTTATGTTTTACCCCAGCTACGCTCTCAGTGACAGTTTACCTCAACAATATCTGTTAAACCAGAGAAATGAGAAATTTTGTGAAAATGGTCTATTGCTGCAATATTCATAATAACCCTGCTGTTGTATAAATGTTTGAGTGTGATACTTGCAAGTTTTTACCTTGCAATACGAATGAGAAATTTTATTTGATATACCAAGGCTATCGATACATTATTCATAATATCAAATTCTTATGATTACGTGTAACATTATACCGTAGATGCCTTGATTACACCACACTCGGGTAAAGTTATTTAAGCAGTTCTCTCTATGGCCCATTGGAACTTCATTTGTTCTTGAAGGGTCTTACACACACATCGACAGTAGGTAATACTCAAAGAAGAAGAAAACAAAAGGCCATTTTTGGGCTTATCTCAGACCCTAAATTTTGTATTGTATTATTGTATTGCAAACCACAATAAATAAAAACAACAAACAAACAAACAAACAAAACAAACAAACAAACAAAATAAACAAACACACTAAAAACCTTTCAAGGAGATAAAGAGAATTACTTACAAACACCAGAAGTCCCCAGTAAGGCTGCAACACGTTCTCTTTGCACACCCGTAAAGTGCTTGTTGTGAAGTTAATACTCTCATCACCAAACACGTCAGCTATCTGGGATCAACAGAATGATTTAAGAGCAAAGTTGAAAATATACCCAGATGCAATGGAAACTTTCCACCTTGCAAAAACTGCAAAAGCCAGGTACCATTGTGATGTTCTTTGCCAAAATAAGGAAATAATTTTTTTTTTTTTCAAAAGGATAGAAAGAAAGAAAAGAAAAGGAGAACATCGTCATTTTTTGGTGGTATCCTTCTTAACATTGTCTGTAACATATCTGGAGTGTTTCTGTACTGAAAGTTCAAAGTTACAGTCAACTTTTCTTAGTCTATTTTACTCTGAAAACTGAGGTTAGTTTTTAAAAGTAATAATTTATTATGATTGTGCTTCTGAAATGTCTCCTATTTTTTTGTTTTTTTTTTGGGGGGGGGGGGGGGGGTTTTTTTGGTCATTTCTTTTTTGAGTTTTTTTCGGAACAAAATTGTCTGACCCTTTTGAAAAAAAAAAACCAAATTTTCATGCTAAAACATTGCGCCATGAATGCTGCTTACCTCCACTCGGATAGATGAGCCACTGGACCTCCTACTGCCACCAACCCCATCCAGTCCCACTTTTGTTTCATGGTGCGCCTGGTCTGCTGGCTGCTCTAGAATCTCTTGGGACGTGGACATGTCACTCACCTGCTGGAGCTCAGCCGTAGATGGGGTGGACTGTGGAGTGGAAATAAAAATATTAATTAAAAAACGTTGATAAACTTTTCATTTATTGATCCCAATGAGGAACTTTTCTTAAAAGTCTCTCCAAAGGGAAGACTGGGTCTAGCTGCAATGTGTCATCATAAAGTGATTAGCACGATGACGGCATCAGGAGTCTTTCTTGTTTGTTTATTTGATTGTTTCTTAATTTTTTTGTTTGTTTGTTGTCAGTTTTAGGACCTCATGATACACGAGAATCAAAGAGGAGTCCAAGGTAAAGTGAGCTGATAGAAAAGTGAAAAGAGAAAGCAGATCAAAGCAGAAACAGAAGAAAGCTGATTCACATCTAGAAGTAAATATCATCTCTGAAAAGACAACTTGATACCACAGAGATGATTTATTAAGAAAAAAAAAAAATGATCATCTCTCCGATTGCCAAACACTTATTGTCACCACAACGAATTGGTCCAGAAAGACCAAGGATCTTTAATCCTCCTTTGTGTACTAAAGTAGTCAGTACATTTAACGTGTGACTCTGGAGTTATTATGTAGGTACCAGAAGACATGAAATAGGGGATGACCACTGACTTGCAAACAAGACAAAACAAAAAAAAACCCCAAAAAATAGACACAAAAGAGAAGGGCAACCCCAAGAAAGATAAGTTAAGAAAAATTGCCCGTTTTTGTAGTTATGTGAAGCACCTATTTAGACACAACAGATCTGACTGAACATTTATATTCAGTTAAGACCAATTTGTATCATGGACATTACAAAATTTTATATGATCTGTCATGTAACAAAAAAGTCTTTCTTTCTTTCTTTCGTTCTTTATCTTTACCTTTTGTACCTTTTGGTGTAAGGTTTAAGAAGAAAAAAAAATAATTTAGAAAATACGCTGTTTTTGTTTTTTCTTCGGTGGAAACGACTATATCAAGTTATCTGTCTGTCTGTCTGTCTGTCTCCGAGTTACAGACATTGACTCATCTTCTCTCACACAAACGCACGCGCGCAGAAACACACGAACTTTAATAATTAAAAAAGCAAAATTATTTCCGTGAGTAATATTGTGCACCAATAATTGATGTTATATTTTAATTATAATTTAGAGATAGCCATGGGCAATGAAAAGTTACCACATTTTGAATTCATCATTATAACTTAGAAACAACTGGACAGAAATACTCCAGATTTAGTACCTGCAAAGTTCAGACAATTAAAATAACAACGATGTTGTATTTTTGACGAACTCTTCACCCTCACCGTGTTTCGGCAAAGAACCACACAACTGCAGTGGACTGAGTTTTGTTTTTTGGAGGGTTTCTTCTTTGTTTTGTTTTGTTTTTCTTGATTTTTTAAAAAAGCAAATTGGAAAATTTTCATCGTATTGCCTCGGGGTTGTGTGCGTGTGTGTGTGTGTGTGTGTGTGTGTGTGTGTGTGTGTGTGTGTGTGTGTGTGTGTGTGTAAATTATCTCTCTTCTG
>JBCIKM010074283.1:0-25598 GCA_039654465.1 Melibe viridis | reverse complement strand
AGACCCAAGATCTTTAAACCCCCTTTGTGTACAAAAGTACTCCGTACGTTTAACTTGTGACCCTGCAGTCATGTACCCAAAGGCATGAAATAAGGGATGACCACTGGGTTGCAGACAAGACAACAAAAACAGGACATCACAGAGAAGGGGAAATAGAAAGACGACATTCACATGAAAGCAAAACGCTTAAAATAAAAGCGAAATCACACTACTAACAATCATGTATCATGTACTTCAAAGAAAGAAGAGCGTTGCTATGGCAAAATTATGTAGACATAATAGGTATATTAATCAAAGTTGGCACAGTAGAGAGAGATTGGGTCCATAACAGGTCACAACCAAGAGAAATAATTGATAATGTAAAAGTGATAGTTTTCGTAAGGCTAAAGATACCTCCTAGGTTTAGTTACCGGCTCAATACCTCTCAAATTGGTGGTGGGTGGGTGCGTTGACCAAGAAAAGGGATTTTATCTTAGAATTTGCATCTTTTTTTTCCCCCTTATTTGCAACTAACCCCACGATAATACAAGCAAAGATATTTAACCCTCCCGACTTTGTTTTTTACCCTTGAGGGGGAGGTGATCGGGAGGGGAGGATGGGGGTGTTTGTTTTCGTCTATCCAAATATATATCTGGAACACACATGTTTACCTTTCCAATTTTATGTCTTCTCGCGAGTCACTCAAGTCCAAATCGGCATACACCTCCTTAGTTACCAGTTATCTCGCCCTAACTACCTATTATATCAACCACCGTCTTCCCTAACTACCTATTGTATTTCCTTGGCTACCTACTATACTTTAATACAACATCATACAATTGACTCTGACTCTCTCTCTCTCTCCAACAGCATAAGAGCAAAGAGTGATTTTAGCAATGCAAACGAGATCAATTGGAGTCAACCGGTAATAAATGGTGTGTGGAGAGAGAGAGAGAGAGAGAGAGAGAGAGGGGGGGGGGGAGGGGAGGGTGGGTATAGAGTGGGATGAAGGCATGCTTAAACACCTGTGGATAGGTTGATCAGTTCACCCGAGCGCGGACGTACGGGAAAGCATATACGTCACTTCCAGTCCCATACATTATTGTTGTAAGGTGTCTTGGCAAACAAAGTTAGGTTTTTGTCAGGTTTTTAGCCAATGAAAACACTTCTTTATTTAGTATTTTATGTTGAACATGAGTGATGGAGACATCGACTCATCTGACATCGACTTAAATGGCGATTTTTAAATTTTTAGTAGTGTTATACAGTCGGGACCTGGAAAAAAGATCGACATAGTTGAAAATCGACTCAAGCGGCTTCGACTCATCCGGAGTCCACTGTTTATATATATATAATTTTACAAATACTATGTATTCAAAGTTTCCACCACACCCGGACTTAACTGGGATCACAATACCTACTTGGAAATTCTAGCTTTGGGTGCTACCTATGTTTGTACAATGACAAAGGCAGAGACATAACCACATTGCACAATCAAAAGCATCCAATCCTAAAGGCAGCTTCCTATGAGACTGTTTTATGACGCATGCCACAACAGCATTTAGTCAACAAAACACAAAACACTACAGGGGTGAAAACCGCTCTCTCGATTTTGCATGGTTCCCTTTCCATCGCCCAGTGAATACGCCGTGCTGAAAAATTGATGGAGTCATTTTTCTCTCAGAGCCGCATGGATTTCCCTCTCCTAACCGAAGGGAGTGTTGGGTTTAAGAGAGAGAAAAAAAGATGATGATGACGATGCTAGTGGAGATGGCAGTTTTGGAGCTTTTCCTTTTTATTTTAATTTGGCAGTACACGAATAGATATAAGTTTCGTCTCAATATAATAATTGTTCAGCAGCAGCTGCTAGTAGCAGCAGTATCAAAAGCTTCAGCCTCAGCATCTTGTTGTGAGTAGAGGGAATGCAATGGAATGTTAGCGGCAAAAAACACATGCAGCATCTAGCCAATGGAAAAGGAAATCAGCGTTGATTTCGGCGCCACAAAAAACAAGTTCCATGGAAAGCAGCTTTAAGAGTGTAAAAAAATTCCTCATACAACTCCAGTCTATGAGCAGCACTCTGCATGTGCATCACAGAATAGCGGTTCTGGAACAGTAAGAGCCAAGTCAAGGAAAACAATATAAATGTAAAAGCTTATGTTAAAGAAAAAGGAATTCAAAGTCACTGTAAATCTAATACTTTCTTGGACTTTGGTTTATGATGAAGCCTCCGACTTGCCCGCGTCTGCCTTTCTTGACCATCTAGCAAAGGAGAGCGTATAAGCTGCAAAAGACCTGAAGTGGACAAGGCAGGTGAAAATTGCTTCTTCCTTGGAGAGGTGCATGAACTGGAGTCTGTGGGAGATTCCGACTGGACAGGATAACGACCTTGGGATGGAGACTTGGACTCCGGTATGGTTCTGGAATCTGTCACTTTCCGCTCCATTTCACTCATCCTGATTTCTCCAGCACTTACAGCGTCAGAGTCTTTACCATGAGAACAAGATGGTGGTTGGGCATTGTCACTAGACTGACTATCAGTCTGGACAAAGAATCCTTGGCTTCCTTCTCCAAAAGAGCTGTTACTTGGCCACAGCAGCCAGGACTCTTTGGACAGCGAGCGATTTGGGGAAAAATGGTGATCAACACTTACTACAGCAGCCACAGAGGAAGATGATAATGATTGAAGCTCTGAAGTAGATCTCTTCCAACTTCTAGACGTCTCAGTATTCTGAGAAAAGACCCCCTCACCAATGACACTAAAACCTCCAGATAAGTGTGAACCTATCTTGGTCTGACTGCTTCTTCCAGCAGTTCCAGCCTCAATAGTCTTTTTATCTACACACAGTTTTCTTTGTTTGAGGGGTGGTGGTGCATTATCAGGAGATGGATGGTCCTTGGAAAACAAATTTCTTTTCAGACTTCTTTCTTCTGCTTGAGCTGAGCTTAACTTTTCTTTGACATAACTTTCTGATGTTGATTGCCCCTTAGCAAGATGAGAGGTAGTTTTATCTTGGATTTCATTGCTGGAGGAGGATGAAGGAGACTCAGAAGATGATGAGGACGATCCAGACACAGTTTTGCTTCCTGAATGTCTCTTCCTTCTCATCCATTTATTAATACTTTCTGGAGTTTTCTTCTTGCCCCCTGGTGACGGTGTGTGAGCAGTGACGACAGTGGAGGCGGAGGGACGGTCCCTGACACACTGTGAGTCATCATTGGATGAATTGGATAATGAGGAGTCAGGATCAAAACGTGGAATTTTGGTTTTACATAACTGCTTTTTTCTAGGTGAGCTGTTGGGTACATCAGAACCATTTTCTTGTGAAGTAGCAGATGTTTTCTCTTCATCACGTTTACTAATACACAAGTTCAGAGTAGGACATTGAGATGAAAAAGTCTCAGGGTTTGATTGGTGCTTACGTATGAACAGCGTATCACTTGAACTAGGTCCATCTGACTCTGCAAATTCTATTCTTTGAGCAAAATTTGATTTCTTTGCCGCTGGAGAACCTTTAAGGATAGACCGTTGAGGAGTTGTGGAGACTGGCCGCCCTGAACCTGTAGGAGGTGAGATAAGGCAGTTATCTGAGAAATGAACTTTACTAGGGGTGGTATAAATTGTTTTGGCACTTCTCTTCTTTGGGGTGGACAGCACAACTTCATCATCATTCACGCTATCAACTTCATTGACTCTCACATTTGAAACTTGACTTTGACAGTGAGTATTTGAAGCCAGGCCTGAAAAGGCATGTGATGAGTTTTTTCTCTTCTCTGCTAGTAAAGATTTCCTTTTCAGAGGACTATTTATATTTGATTTACCATTATTGCTATAAAAAGAATTTTCGTTATTCCTACTCTCTGAAATTTTGCTGAAAGTCCTTGACTTTGTGGAAATATGAAATACCCCTGTCTTTAAAGGACTTTTGTTGGATCCAGATTCATCTGAACACCGATATGAAGCGCTTGCCGATGCTTTGTCAAATATTGTGGTTAAGTCTTTGCTGGAAAAACAGTTCTTAAAACCTAATTCAGCCCTTTTATCAGATCTGTTCACGTTTGATTTGGTCGGTGTGACTTGTAAGGTAGGACAGGAGGCTGAGTCCCACCAATCTGATTTCAACGACGGTTTCTTCTTTTCTGGCGTCTTTAATCCCTCCGCCCTGGCAACTTGAGATTTTGACTGCCTGCCACTAGGCAGTACATCTGATGCATTCTCACCGTCAAAAACCAGCTGGACCTCTAGAGAGTTTTGACTTTTTCTCTGAGCACCAAACTTAACTTTTGACGTGTCATGACCTGACGGGTCAAATAACAGCTTCTTTACAGATTTACGTGGAGAGCGGCGGGGGAGATGAGATGGAGGAGAAGATGTAAAGTTTTCCTCTCCTTTTCTCTCCGAGCCCGGGGAGGCCAAGAAGGACCTCATGATGCTGGTTCTTGGGGAGAGGATTGGGGATTCCCCTCTCACTGCACTGGACAGGCTGCCGTGGGACTTGGATGGCCGCAGATAGCCTGTTGGACAGCACCAAAATGTCATCTTTTAGTCCTCTTGTCTCTTTGAAATTAAAATTCACATTAATATAACTATGAACTGGTACTAGTAGCAAGTCTAAATATCATAAACCTAAGAAAAAAGAGAGAAAAAAAGAAAAAAAATATGATAAATAATCATTCACCATTAGCATGGACATATTACAGGAATACATACACACAAAGAAGTGACCACTTTTCCACCTTTATTTCAATAAAGAGTGTATGTATCATCTCCGAAGTACTTGACTTAATCCTCTTCAATCCTTGTGGAGCATAGGGCCTCAAAAATATCCCTCTACGTGTCTCTGTCTTTGGTTTGTGCTTTGCCTCTTCCCATGCCGTACCTTAGGCTTTAAGCTCACTCTGCAAGCTTCTTTTCCAGGTCTGCTTGGGGCGTCCTCTCTTCTTTCTCCCTAGGGGGTTCCGGTCAAAGGCTTGCCTGGTGGTGTTTGAGTTTGCTTTTTGCCAAGTATGGCCAATCCATCGCCATTTTCTCTTCTTGACTTGTTCATTTATTGGAAGCTGATTAGATCTTTTCAGCAAGTCCAAATTTGGCACTTTGTAATACCATTTAAGGTGGAGAATCTGTCGAAGGTACTTGTTGATGAAAGTTTGGATCTTCTTTGAGGTGGTCGTAGTCACTCTCCACGTTTCAGACCTGTGCAACAACACCAATTTCACATGAGAGCTGAATATTCTCAGTTTGGTGTTTGTGGAGATGTTTTTGGAGGTCCAGACCGGTCTTATAATGGCAAAGGCCTGTCTTGCTTTCTTTACTCTTGATTGAATATCCTCCTCAGTACCCTCTGTCTGGCTGACTTTACTGCTCAAGTAAACAAACTCATTAACATCCTCCACTGCTTCTCCTTTGATCAGAACTGGGGCTTCCTGTCAACTATTAATGCGTAGCATCTTTGTCTTTTCTCTGCTGATTTGCAACCCTACAATTTCTGTTGTCCGTGCCAGAGATGTGATCTTGTCTTACATATCCTGTAGCTTGTGTGACAGCAGAGCCAGATCATCTACAAATTCTAAATCCTCTAGTTTGGATCAGAGGGTCCACGGGATGCCCTTCTTTGAGGCTGTATAGGCTGTTTGGGTTACCCAATCCAATATGACAAGAAAAAGGAGTGGAGAAAGCAAGCAGCCCTGTCTGATACCAGAGGTGATTCTGAATTCTTCTGAAAGTCTCCCGTTGTGAATGACTTGGTAGGAGAAGTTGTCATAGTCGTCTGATGATTCTAACGAATTTCTCAGGCACGCTGTAGTGTAGAAGGATACTCCAGAATGCTTGTCTGTCCACACTGTCAAAGGCCTTCTCAAAGACCACGAAGCAAAACACAGAGAGGAGCCTGCCATTCTATAGACTGATGCACTATGACTCTAAGGCTTGCAATTTGATCAAAGCATGAGCGTTCTTTCCTTAATCTAGCTTCCTCATCTCGTAACACTCTATCAAGTGCTTCTTTCATTCTATCGAGGATGATTCTTGTTAGGACTTTGCTAGGGGTGGAAAGCAGGGTGAACCCTCTCCATTTGTTGCAGTGGGATAGATTTCCATGTTTCAGGAGTTTCACTAGCAGGTCTTTTCTCCATTGCTCAGGCACTTCTGCTGTCCAGATCAGGTTGAACAGGTTGTTGAGTTGTTCTACTAAGTTGCTACCCCCTTCTTTTAAGGCTTCTGAGGGGATGCTGTCAATGCTGGCTGCTTTTCCATTTCCAAAGAGCCTTGTGGATCTCACTTTTTGTAATTTCTCCACAATTGATGTCAAGGGGGTCTCCCGTTTCCAGTAATGGGATGTTTTTTGGTGGTGGTCAATTAAGCACTTCCTGGAAATGTTCTTTCCCTCTCACAAGCTGGTCTTCCATGGAAGTGAGGAGTTTTCCTTCCTTGTTACGAATTGGCTTATTTTGGTGGTTTCGTCGGCCACTTACGGTTCTTGTACTGGCATATAGTGTCTTCAGGTCACCCTTCTCAGCAGCCTCTTCTGCGTCACCTGCAATTTTGTTGATGAACAACCTTTTATCTAACCTTAGTTGCTTCTTCACTTCTCTAGCAATTTCATTGTACTTGGTTGCTGCTGCCTGCTTCTGTTGTCAGGTTTTGGCCTGGTCAGCTTTTGTTTAACAAGTCTTCCATCTTCCACCTTCTGCCAGGTCTTACCTCAGATCCATGGTTTCCTGCTCCTTTCCATTCTTCCCAAGACTTCTTCATAAGCTCCTACAATTGCTGCTTTCATTGCATTCCATTTTTGTACCACTGTTTCTGCATTTTCTACCTGTAATGTTCGGAAGCAATTTTGGAGGGAGTTTTGGAACGTTTCTTTTACTTCTTGGTTTTCCAATTTTCTCACCTTATACTTCACTCTTGGGTTCTGTTGTCTCTTTCTTGCTGAGTCTTATCTTAATCTTAGTAGCAAGCTGGTGGTGGTCTGAGCCAATATCTGCATCTCGTCTTACTCTCACATCTTGCAAGGCGTTCCTGAAGTGCTGCCTCACTATAATGTGGTCAATTCAATTTTCAGTCATGTGGTCAGGAGAAACCCAAGTGGCTTTATGGCAAAGATTGTGTGGGAATAGGGTGTCTCCAATAGTCGGGTTATTGAAGGCACAGAAATCTGGGAGTAGCTCTTCATTGTTATTTCTCTCCCCAATTCCATGTTTGCCCATCTCTCACTCTCTGCCTGAGTTGTCATGGCCGACCTTAGCATTCACATCAACTAGTACTAGTAGGATGAACATGTCACATCCAGGGATCATGTTAATGACTAATTGGAGTTGACAACAGAAATTTTTTTTGTCTTCATCAGCTGAAGTATTAGTAGGGGCGTAGCATGTAATCAGTGACACTCTCTGAAAGCTAGATTCAAATCGTGAAGAGATGATAATGTCTGAAACTGGTTCCCATTCCATTAAACTTCTTGCAGCTTGTTTTGACAGCAATATGCCATCTCCGTGTTCATGTCGGTCTTCTTCACTTTCTTTGCCGGAGTGGAGCAATAATTTTCCTTTTTGTAGTTTGGTTTCTCCATGGGAATTCCATTGGACCTCGCACATGCCAAGTAGTTGCATTCATCTCCCTTACTGCTCGTGCTAAGCGTCCAGTCTCATGCAGTGTCATCACATTCCAGGTTACAAGTTGGATGGGTTTTTTCTGTGACAACAGCTTGTGGGCCATTCTCAAGGGTGTTCTTGGGGGAAGAGGAATTGTCGGCTCTAGAGCTTCCTTCCGGGAAGCTGAGGTGGAAAAGTCAGCAGATGAGGCTCATAGCTAAGAAGATCAATCATGCTTTGAGAAATCTATTTGGCCATATTGCAATGAAAGATGAACTTAAAATTTAGATTTCAGGGTAAACTAGTGATGTCTGTGGAAAATATGGCATTGAAAAGCTTAGGTGGAATAAGACAAATTCGAGCTAACACAAAGTCTTTCCCAAGATAATAATCATAACCATGCTAAATAAGCTTACGATCTGAACTTGCTGGCTGACTCTCTCCTCTTTCAACAGATTCCATTGACTTGGCGACTATGCGTGACTGTCTTGATGACGATGAAGAATAGAATGATTCTCGCAGGATGTAACGTGCAGGCCTGTTATTTGTTCCTCCTACTAAATCTCCAGTATCTGAAAACAAAAAGGAAGTTTTCAATGAGAATAACTCATGGAGGTATAATAATAACAATAATATTTGAATTATCTTATTATTATTGTTGTTATTATTATTATTATTATTATTATTATTATTATTATTATAAAGGGGGCTTATGTAAGGTTGGAGGGTAAGGGGGATTAGAGGGGGAGATACCAACTCATTTAAGAAAATAAAGTTTTAACAAAATTATTGAATTCTACACAATTCACTCAGAAAAGTCACCTTTCACAGGAGACTCTGCAACTACTTGAACTTCAGGCTTGATATTCAGGTGTTCCCTCAATCGTCTTTGCTTGGACAAAATTCTTTCTGAAGTCTGTTTATTGGCAGGGGTGCCTGGTACTAAAAGCTTGGCCTTTCCTGGAAATATAATAATAAAGGAAAATCCAGTTGTGAAGAAATTGTTGGCTTTGTTAAAAATCCTGTTAAAGGTATTTGTCTCAAGATAACAGCTAGCAATATGACTCAACAATGAAGCACTCTATCCTCTTCAGTAATTGAAGCAGCCAAGTACATGAACCAAGCCTAACTGTGGTGATATAAACTAACTCCCTCTCTCCCCTCCCTCCTGCCCCCCCCCCCTCTCTCTCTCCCATTCTTAATGAATTCCCAATAAATTATGTTCCCCCGTCATAGCTAAATAAAATGTTAACTCAAAAAATACTTCAGTCATGTCACACTGCATAAAATCAACGCACAGCTGGGTTTATTTCTAACACTTCACCTGATTTTCTTTTAGGAGTCAGCTGTTTATTAACTTTCGTTCTTGAAATCTGGTTTGGTTTGCTTTTGTCAGAGAAAAGGTTTCTTTTGGCATTTCCAAAATCAACTGTCAAATATAAGAGACAAAAGTTAATCACCGCAAATTGCCAGTACAAATATTCAAGTTTTGTTTTAAAGGTTCACATGGATAATGAAAACTAAACAAAATAATAACTCGCATATTGCACATGTCATTAATTCATGAGATATGTATAAACAGGGACTGAAGATTGTATCTCTTGATTTGTTATTTCATGACTGCCAAATAATGAAGGTTACTACCTATCAATCTTGTGACTGTCAAAGGTATCTCACAGTTTACAACTCATCAGTGAATGTAACAAAAGGAAAAGCAAAAGAAAAAAACAACAAAATAAAAATGAAAGCTGTAAGAGAAGGAAAGGACAAACCATGTGAACTCCTGGAACTTCTGCGCTTCTGCTTGCTTTTTTGCTTGGACATCTTAGTCCCCTCAGACTGAAAAGGTCATCAAGAACTTTTATTTTTTAAATCTTTTCATGTTCACAAAATTTTCCTAAAGTTTTTAAATTCTATCAGTAAAATGGCAGCAATGTTATTAACTAAGATAATTTTTAACTGCTCAATAGATCAAGGTCAATGAGATTGAGCACAATGGGTGTGTACTTTTCATATCAAATATCCCTTCAGGAAAAAAATTCTTTGAAAACACACACGTTCAAATGAGAAGATCAGGTGGGCCAGCTTCAATTAGTATCACCCCGCAATGAGATCCGATGACATCTCTTTCATAATCTCTATCAAACATCTAGAAGTGAGGGATGTAGCCGCATCTTGCTGAGAACAAGCAGTATTTCTTTTGTCTTGATCATTCATCAACTCAGGTCTTCAGCAACAAAAATTTTTGCTTCTGCTCACCAAACGGCTAGACGTGGGATATGCAAGGGGCTTTCCTTTAACCTTATCTCAAAGTACTGACAAAAAATGGCAGTGCCTTCCATCAGTTTGCTGAATAGGTTTGTAGATTACAAAGATAATTTCAAGATTTACTGAATTCAGCAAATCTTTTGAAAATAAGCAGCAGTAATGAGAGAAAGTGGTTGGCTGAAAGCAAATACATTTTCTCCCTGGTTATTATATAGACAGGTATTAAGTCAATGTTGCCCTATTGTTGCCTAAAACAGTGCCCTTCATGGTGAAAATAATCATACATTTGAGTCGGGGGGGGGGGGGGGGGTTTACCTTAGATGTTGGATTTGCTTTTGGCTTTTCAACTAAAATCTGCTTTTTCTGTCGAAAATCTGACAATGACGGATGCTGCTTCAAACGAGATCTGGTAGAAGAATAAATACAACAATGTCAGGCTCCAGGCTGTTATAGCATCAAAATGAAACAGATCAAATGAAGCTTCCAAACATAAGAATAAGCAGGAACACAGGACGGTACACATTCTACTGTACTTGTTTTGAGCAGACAGAACTTTTTAAGAAAAAGGCCACTATTATTTTCAAACACTGAATTAATAGTGGGAACATAAAATAAGAAAAAAACGAAACAATTATAGATTACACAGGGTTTTAAACTGGTACAGATAAGAATTTTTAGGATCAAATTAATTAATTAAGTGGAGAAGAGTTATTGTATGACCAGAAAATTTTAGAGTGAAATCAAATCTCTGAAAATCTTTTTACAAGCTTTATTCTTTATTGATAAGAATCACTTTTCCACTTTATCTTTTGTTTTGTTTTGCAATCTTTATCCTTTCATACCGCCTTAGCAGTGTTGGGACCCAGCTCCAAGGAGTTGGGAAAAACTCTGGATCACAACAAATGAAGACAGTCAGATGAATACCTAATCTTGCGTGGTGTAATGAGCAATACATATCAGGTATTACTCGATCTTAAGCCAAACAATATTTGCTGTTGCCTTTGATAGTATCTACTTATTGAGAAAGACCAATGAGCCGATGTACCATAGGACGTACCACTTTATCTATGTTTAAATATATAATTATTGCGAAAGAGAAAATTGAACTGGGACAACTTTCAATTGGATTAAGTTTAATACAAGCTAAGATTTAGCCAAGGTAAACATAAGTTGAGAGGGGTCATCAACAATGCTAAAAGATAGGAAGTTCAAGAAATTATTCCAGCAAACTACAAACCTTCTGCTTCCCTGTGACAAATGCTGACTGGAAGATGGCTGGGAGGAGCCGGGCCCACTGATGAAGCTGTCCACGCTGCTGACGGAATGGTTGGCACCCCAGACAGTGCTCGGGGCCGATGGTGAGGCCAACTTCTCAAGGCATGGCGGGTAGGGGAGGTCAAGCTCGTCAAACACTTCCATCAGTACTTTGGGCAGAGTACTGCAGTAACTGAATGGGACATAGGATGTAACAAATGAAAGTCTGATAAATCCTCTATCTAAAGACAAAGAAAAGCAGGTTATATTAAACAAATGTTGAACTCCAGAGGCGACTCCAAAATGGCAGAGCATACAACAGAACCAACTGATTATGCTTTAAATAAATGACAAAAGCCAACTGAATACTACAGACAGGTATCATACATAAAATCTGCAGGACTTAGGCTTCTTCACAAAGAGCCAGCAGCTTTGGAGTTGCGCAGGGGGAAAAAAATAAATTATGCTCATTATGATAAAAGCATAATTGATAACAGTTAAGCTTTTGTGAAAATAAGCAGTAAAAGACTAGTATCGATTGTTTCAGAATGATAGGGTCAAGGGTCAAATCAAAATAAAATAAGGTGACTTCCAGGTCACTTTCAAGAAATAATTTCTTCACTTGCTGGAGAGTGAAAATATTTCCATATGAATACCTGAAATTTTTCATAAAGTATACAACAAAGCAGGTCTCCTTTGAACACTCTTTTTATAAGATAGGAGGATAAGAGGGTGGTATAAGCTACAAAAATCACTAAAAAAGACAAAACTACTTTACCTTTCTGCTGTATTAGCCATGAATTCTTGAAGGCTGGTGGGCCCAGTTATAAAAGATAAAACCCTCAACATGGTCACAAGCTGATGATTGAAAAATGACAAATGAAATAAAAAAAAGGTTTTGCAATATCACAAGTTAAGCAATGAAAAATACAATTTCTTGTATCCTATATCTAAAATATCCCCAAGAGTCTTTCTGTTCATCGACTTAACAGTATCCAGCTATCAGTGCCATATAAAACCAAACTTTTCACTGATACCAGTACTCTAAAGGGTTGCAAACTTGAAAGTCAGACCAGGTAATTAGCAAAGTCTTTACACACAAAGCCAACAAGAGATATGGCTTTCTCCAACCATGAATCCTATCCTCAAGTCTCTCAAGGCTCCACACTATTCATAGCAACAAGAAAGGGCTAGCAGTAAAGATATGGCACAGAAAGGTGTCTTCCAATTGCCTTGAAAAATTTTATGGCTCCATAGAGTGACTTAAACAACAATATCTTTATAGACACTGCAGATAGGATTCCTTATTCACAAGGTACCCCGGAGACTGAGGACTTCCAGTTGAAATTTATTAAATCTATTAAAATATTTTCTATGAACAGATCAACATCATGTTTTCTTTCTTACCTTCCCAACTACTTTGTCTTCTTGAAGATCTCCACAGTCAATTATGAAAGATGCAATTTCCAAAAGAAGTATCACTTGCAACTTGTACCTAGTAAAGAAGTTGAAACAAGCATTAAAGATGTTCCAAATTTAGATTTTTTTTTTTTTAAACATGTTTTTACAAGGATGAGCTGAAAAATACAAGTTGTCGCTTCTAACAGTTTCAAAACTACAAAGATTATGATCTTGGAGATTCCTCTTTCACTAGTTGCATTTCACATAAACAAAGTCTTCCCTTTCCAGACATAGCCTCCAAGGGCAAAAAAGTGTATGCAAAGTGTAGAAAAATTCATGTGGCATATGACACCACGACCAAATCTACACCACTAGCATACCTCATCATGACTGACAAAAACACCCAACTGCAAAGTTCTTAATATCCAAAGAAAACAGAAGAAAAAAGAAAACAGAAGAAAAAAAAAACCCCATCTGTACTGCACAGAATTGTTTCGATTTCTTATATCAAGTTTTAATACAAGACTGTTCAGCCAACCCTGTTAAAACTTTATGTTCCTCTTTACACAATGATCCCAAAACAAACAAATTTTAACATAAAATTTGTTTGTTAAGCAGTAAAAAACTTGACTGAAAAAATAGTTCGTTTTTACTTAAAGTTGAATTTCAACAGAAGCATTGGTACCAAAAAATAAACTGAAAGACTTACTCAACAACGTGGGATGTTTTATCAGCATCTGTTTCAACATACTTCTTCTTCAACTCTGATGGATCCAAAACCAAGTTCTTGTGTATAAATGCAACTGCAGCGGCCTGCTCAAATTGATCAAAATGAAGATAAGGATGAGAACATTTTAGACATCATCTTTGTTTCTGTAAGCAGTATTACACTATTTTCAATGTAAACATAATCATACAGATGAAATTTGTTTTGATCATTTTGAGGTACTCGATGATGACATTAAAGATTATAAGTAATATAAAAAAATTGCACCTTAAAAAAACTCCCACCAGCAGTTGTATGTACCAAAACAATGATTTCTCATTGACCCTTAACCTGTCAAGTTTTACTAAATTAAAAGTAAAAAAAGTTCCCTGCCATAACCAAGTTCAAATTAAAAGTTAAGACCACAATGTACAATATTTGACAACTGAAAGCAAAAGAGGTAAAAGAGTTATGATTTTGCTTTACAAGAGTATCTGTTTTCCTTAATATCTCTAAAAAGGTTTTGCAAAATGAAATTCATATTGAATATAACAATGCACATTTAGATTTTCAAGAAAATGTTACGCTATCAACTATAAATATAAAAAATCTGTTCACTTCAACTGCAGGCATTTCTTGTTTTATGAAAGGAGGACTATAAATATTCGCCACATTGACATGTCAAGCTTTCAGGTTCACCTCACTGTGGTAATTCAAATAGTATTGCTTTTTGCCTCCATATGATATGATCAGTTGGGCAAAGACAGCCATCTTGTTGCTGCAGTTAGGACAGGAGAGTAAACTCTTAGACAGAGTGCCGTCCAGTATTTACCTGTGGACTACCCTTCTCCTGGGTGGACATAAAGTAACTAGCCACTGTCACCAGGGCTCGTATAGATGCCTCCATAGCTACCCCAGCACCCAGCACAAGGCTGTACTGCTTCTTCAGGTAACCCAACAGCTCTTCCTCTGTCTTTACACCTGGAAATTTTATGGCAAAATCATAACAGGTAGAAATGATGACTTCATATAATCAGAGGCGATGAAAAGTTTCCACCTATTGAATTGACAAATAACTTTGAAACTACTGTGCACAAACACTCCAGATTCGGTTACACATAAAGAATATAATATTGCAAAATTAATGATGTTACTTATTTTGGACAGTTTCACTACCTTTCTTTGCTTCAGAATATTACAACACAATGGTCCCTGGGTTTTGCAGTTTTAGCAAAGTGGAAACTTTTCATTGACTTTGGGGATATTATGTCAAAGTGCAAGGTGTCACTAACACAGTAGTAGCGTTCATTCATACTCACATACTAACAGCATATGTAAAAGTATTAATTACAATGCTTTACCTTGATTACATTCTCAACTTCTGGCCAACAGCAATGTAACCATACATTTGTTCCCTACAAAGACCAAGCATTGCTTATGCATTCAGACACCCTCTCATGGAGAGCCCATGCCTCCCCCACTTAAGCTTAACTGGTTTGCTCACATGGCAAGCCAAAAAATACCCTCAAATAAACTGATTTTATTATTCAAAGCTATCCCCCCCACCCCCACCCCTTTATTTTTTTTTATTTTGATTTTGTTTTGTTTTGTATTTTGTTGGGTTATTTTTATTGGTGATTATTTTTATTTTTTTAAGGGAAGGAATATTTATCTACTCATTATTATTTTTCTTACAATTATCAATTATTGTCATCATTAGTGCATCTCACCCTGCGATACCAATTAGTTAACCTTGCTGTGATTAGCAAGTCTTTGATTCAATTTATTCAAAGAAAACTATAAAAACTCTGCATTTCAAATTTTTTTAAATATTTTCAAGATGTAAATGAATTGTAAATGGTATGTAATAATGTGCTCATCAAATCTAAAACATAACACAACACATTCAATGACATCTTTATTTGAAAAAGATACTGTTTAGATTGCAGGGGGGCTTTACCCACATCAGGGTCAACGAGGGGTCCAGAAGAGGATACCACATTTTCTCTCATTATCGATAACTCGCACATATTTGATTTTTAACATCCATTTCTTTCTCACAAAAAAGTGTTCATACTAACAATAACAGTTACTCTTCCACCTATCTTAATTTCACTAAAATATACGAAAACGCATTTAATTTCAAAATACTCACTGAGGTTTTCAAATCCAACTGATCCACTAGTTCTCCGCACCTCCTCCGGGTTAAGAGAACACAAAGAGTGATTGCTTGCATCTTCATCTCCGCCAGTAGAAATGCTGGCACTCCTTGCCTTATCCACCATCAGCCTTCCACGACTCAAGCTACTTGAACTCCTACGACTCAATCTGCGTGCCTGTGCTGACCCAGAATCCTGCTCCACAGAGGCTCCTGATCCTGAGGTTTTAGCGACTGGGGGCTCTGAAATTTTAAAAAATAAATTACGATGAATACTTGTTCCAAAACGCTACTTGATGTTTACAGACCTTCAAAAAAAGTCTGCAATCACCACCATAACTATCTCACTCGATGCCCTTCAAAATTTAACACATGACTGTTAGAAGACAAAAGATATTTTGCTCATTCACTTCAATACAACAGCATAAACTTTTAAATTTATAAGTATATCGGGTGAAGCAAAAAAAAAAAAAAAAGTTCCTCAACTTTGACAATAAATAAATATCCCAAATACTGTTCTATTTCTTCTAATAATTTTTTATGCCTAATCTTATCAATTATATCTTAATAGTATAACCGAATTTTTTAAACAATCCATAGAAAATAGAATGTAATGTACACTTTTTTACCAAACTACCTCTAAAAATGTCACTTTTTTCTTTCAAAGAAATTCAAGCCGAAGCCGTAACCTTTTTTTAGAAAACATGAAGCCCTCATAGTTAAGCATCCCCTCATAACAGAGCCCGGGCTGTGAAAGTCAATCATGGATCAGAAGCGCAATCCAAACCACGTAAACAACTTTAGTTTACATGGTTTAGTTTAAATTATCATAATTCAATAATTAGTTAATGCAGGGTTTTAAAATTTTGTAGCATCAAATTTAATGCATTAAGCATTTATGTACCAAATTTCATGTAGATAGCACAAACGCTTCTATCATTTAAAGTCTTCTAGTTTGAGGAACTTCTTTTTGCCTCACCCTATATAACGGCTCTGATTTTATTCTGTCATTCACCTTTGAACAAGCTGTACATGAAGTATTCAGTTGACCTAACAAAGATCTGTCAAGAAGAAACTGACTCGACAGTTACATACCTGATACAGGAGTGCTAGTCTGATTAAGGGGCAGTTTTTTCTCTTGATTTTTTTTCAAATAAAGTTTTTTCAAACATTCCACCACTTCCTTAGTACAACTTGATGGTTTACTGTCATGGCTGCTCCTTTAAGTAAGAGATGAAAATAAGAAAAAAAAATGTGTCAAAACAACAATGACACACAATATTTAATTTCTTCTTTATAGTCACTAATTCGAGAAGATGAAATATCACATAAATCAGTTATGATTGATACCATGAAACTTGATTTATCTATATCTAATGAATAATAATACCCGTCGTGTTGATTTCAAAGACAAAATTTTACTAAAATTAACTGAACCAGACTCAAAGCTTTAAACTTCTCATTATGAAAAGTTTAATCCAAAAAAAGAGATGTATTAACCTTACAACGGCGGAAGACTATTAATATACAACCCTTTCTGGAACAACCGTTGATTGAGGAAGATGTATAAATACACCACAGCTGGCTATGAGGAAGGTCTCAGTTTCAGGCTTGTTTATGCCTGAAAACAACACACTCCTCAACCCTTGACATCATCTATTTTGATGCTTTAGCCATTTATATTTTACAAAAAGAAGTCATGCAACTATGGTATCAACTATAGTCCAGATCATAAAGGATCTCAGGTTGAAGACCAGCTTTCGTAACTGCTGATTTTGACGAAAAGTTCTGCTTCTAAACAAAAAAATGACAACTTTTTTTACACAGAAAGTAAGAATATATCAATATTCAAGCGTTTGGGGCATAAATAGACCCACAAAATTTAATTTATTTGTTGGTACCGTAATTTGTCAGTTAATAATAGGAATTCACTGAGGAGAATAATATCAACATGCTCAAAAATAATCAAGTAAGAACAGACATCTTAAGGAGCTTTGGCAGAAAAATGAATTAAGCACGAAGTATCTTCCTTAACTAATGATGGTCAGCATGTATTGAATGTGGATTTTGTTTTACTCAATTCTGGTCGTTAGTAGCGTTGTGTACTCTGTACAACGAACCGATACTGGAAGTCATTTATACCAACAGCCATTAGGCTTGTAAATGACAAGTGGTCAAGAGTGTGAAGATTACTTTTCTCTATGTTTACATGCTTGATTTTACAACTGTAATTAATTTGATATACATGATGTTATCGCTACACATGTTCACTATATTCCATAACATTATAATTTACAAATTTTCATTTTAAAAAAGCACAGTCCAATTCATTTGTAATAGCCCATTTGGGACAAATAAAGATATGTTAAATTGAATTGAACTATCTTTTCTTAATATATCAGCGATTCAGTAAATCGGCTATTTAGTATCCTTACAGGTTCGTTGCTAAAAATGTCCCAGAACAAAAGTATTATCAGTTAGACTGTTCTGTTCTGAGCTCTGTTCTTTTGACTTTTGACTGATGTCAGGTTTGTTTATAAGAAATGCAATTAAAAGGGAGTATTTTGATGTTGAAATGAGCAACTTGTGCAGTTACAATATACAAATGACCCCGACCAGTCCTGACAATGAACGAAGGCGCCAGTTTACAATACCGATGCGCAGGACATGTGTTAAAATATTGAATGTCAGATGGTCCAAAGCATGGACAAAATTACAGAATGAGAGAGCCTCAAATCAAATTCATTGATTAACAGATAATGGAGATATAAAGTTTCACTGAATTAGGTTACATCACTGAAAATTGGAAACCCTGTAACATGAAGAATTTTCTCATTGCTTTTTAAGCCTTTTTCTCACATAAGCTCAAGCTCCTATTACAATAATGACTTTCATTTTGCACCTATTCACAGTTGTCACCATGCTTTAAACACTTTACAACACGGTACCATATCTCCTCTTAGTGATCTCGGAGCACATAAGGTTGAGTTTCTAACATAACATTGATCACATTACTTTTTCAAATGCCTGATCAAAGGCCCCAACAGTTTCAAGCTCCCTGGTTTGTGCCAAGAGTTTAGAACTGGACTTGCAAATGTAGAACTTCCAATATGCAGGTATGAACTTTGGGTATCTGAAAATGGATGTGAAAAACTTGATACTATTTTAATCATCTATTTTAAGGAAGCAAAGTCACGACTTGCTGCACGCACACACGCACGCACGCACACACACACACACACACACACACACACACACAAACACAGTAGTTTACAACCAAAAAAATCTTAGTAAACAGATGTCTGTATTCTGCATCTGGTAAGTTGTGGCACATAGCAGTCTTCATAAACGGTGGATGGGAAGATGTGCATACACAAATGTGCACAACCATAACCGCCAAGCATCCTTACTTAAAATGTCTGGAATATCTTAATACTAAAGATAAGAAATAAAGAACGTTTTATTTTCCATTTTTGTTGTGATTGATATTTATACAAATTTCAATAATAAGGTAAAATAACTTATTTTTATGTTTGATGATCACAATAGCAATAATAGAGGGGACAATAACATTAAACAATTGCAGACAAGTAAAAAATAAGTAGAAGAAAGGCAGTGCAAAAAACTTGACATTGACAGCTTGTTATACCTTTTCCCTCCTTCTTGATCAAGGTATCTGCTTGAGGTACTGATTCAGGAGGCTTGAACAGAACAGCTGCTTCAATATCAATTTGCTGATCAAGAGACAGGCAAAAGATATGACCACAAGTAGATGTTAAGGCTGACAGTATACCAACTTGAGGAAGAGCCATTTCACAGGCGGTGGTAATTTCTAAAATCTAAGGAAAAAGAACAGCAATAGTCCAAATCAATAACAGAATAATAATAATAATAATAATAACAACAGTAATAATAATTTGTTGGGGTTTTTTTGTTATCCGTATCCCTTCATACCACCTGAGCAGTGTTGGTTCCCAGCTCTAAGGAACCCAGAAGAACTCTGGATCACAAGAAATGGAGACAGGTAGAGGATCGGTCGATAATAATAATAATAATAATAATAATAATAATAATAATAATAAAATAGCAAAAGCTACTCTCTGTACATATTAGTTCCCTTCACTTTTGCACAAAATATACAGAACAGAGTATTCTTTTGCTTTAAAAGTATGATTTCTTAAGATAAAACAGCAAAGCAAAGAAAATAAGCCTTCAATCTTATAGGGAAATGATCAAAAGTGTTTGAGGCTGCATGTAATCAAAACCACTCAAAACTTACCCCTAAGGCTTGAGATTTCAGAAATGTATTTAAAAGTAAGCCACCATTTGACTGGTCATCACAAATCAATACACTTGTTTGATCCACACCACATTTTGCAATAATTTCATCAACCTCGGACACTGGAATACATCCTCTGAGTTCAATTCGTGTTTTTTTCTCGCTCAGGCTGACAAACCTCTGTTGCTTGCTGTAATGAAAATAATAATAAATGGATAGATTTTAAGACCAGAAAAACAAAAGCTACAAATAAAATCAATACACATATAGTTTATCTATTTATCTGAAATATATAGTAATATATATTTACCACACATACACCCATCTGCAAGGAAAGTCATTGTAAAAGTACAATCAATGGAAGCTGTAACTTATCTTCACTGTAAAGACTTATTACACCTATCTTGTAATCTGGTATTTCATCTTTTATTTTTCATTTAATCCAAAATCACAGGTAAGCCTTGGTCAAGGGTTCAGTCACCATAAAAAAGGGCATGCTGAAAGATTGAAAGATATACAATTCATAGCATGAAAAAAAAATACATAGAGATACATTTTTCATGCAATAAAAAAGACAATCTATCAATGATAACTATTCTGTGCTTTCCATAACCAACTTACTTAAAATTGAGCATCCTGAATTGATAAATACTAACCTCTCCTTTGGCAATTCATTTCTTTTGGATACCATAGATGCCAATTTTGCATCTCTGAACTCAAATTTTTGTGTACCTGAAAAGTTAAGCAAGAATTTTTGGGGGCTTTTTTATTGGCAAAGCATAATGATGTGTTAAACATTCAAAGTATTGAAACACTTGCTTAATTTTGTTCAGATACTTCTATCAATTCTCATCTTGAGTATCTTAGTGAAAATGAATTGAAAATAAATACAAATCTAACCCCACCAACTTGCACACTACACAAGTCACAGGAATAATGAGAAATTTTATAAAGTCGAATGCTGTTTTGTTTTGTTATCCATATCCCTTCATACCACCTAAGCAGTGTCAGGATCCAGCTCCAAGGAGCCAGGAAGAATTCTGGATCACAAAAAATGAAGACAGAGGATCGGTGCACCGTGCCTAAACTTGTGTCGCATAATGAGAAATATAAGGGGTATTACTTGATCTTAAGCCAAACAATAGTAGCTGTTGCCTTGGTGGGATCTTCTCATTGACCAATGAGCCAATTTACCACAGGGCATCATGTCAAATGTACTGATTACTTTTGTACACAAAGAGGGGTTAAAGATACTGGGTCTTCCTAGGCCATAAGACTGTTGTGTGTGGTGGCCTTTGCTTATTTTTGTGAGGTCAGGTGGGAGGGGAGAATGTGCAAATTTTTGTTTGAAGTGGCCTCAAACCATTTTGCAGCGCTGTTTCAGTTCACATAAAATGACATATCAAGAGCATGCACAAAAACATGTATATTAAGTGTATAATTGATTTGTGTGTGTGTGTGTGTTTTAACTCCTTGCTGACCAGTGACAAGTATTGTTACAAAACTGTGCCAGTGACGAGTATTCCTGATTTCGGGTACCTCGTTATAAAATAGGTTCTACTATTAGTGTAATAACCCTGTATAGTACATTAATTTTTTTTTACATCATATTGCAGGATAACATGTCTATTCTAAGTGTGTGAAGTTTCAACACTTTAAGTCAACTATTGACTGAGTTAGAGGGTTTTAGTGGGGGTCACTCGTTTTGGTCGAGTCATAGGCAGCTACTCCAGTCCCAGGAGTGCAAACTGAGGCAGCAAGCCTGGTCAGCAAGGGGTTAAAATCTGTTCACTGACCTAGCAGCCAATGCAGCTGCAGGTGGATTTTAAATGCTAAATGCGAAGACAATTCTTGTTTTCTTTCAAAATTCAGTGTGAAACAATACCATACCTGACAAAATAGTAAGAGAACAATCTTGCAGAAGAGAGGAGTTGCTTGATGATCTATATCCTGGTATACCATCTAGCAATAAAGCCTCTGATGAACACGCCTCTACAGGAAGATTAGCTCCACTAAAGCAAGGCATGAATTCGTTGCATGTAAATTTCTTCAAAACTTCTCTTTTGTGCAGTAAATCACCCCCAAGCTTCTTAAAGGCATCTTTAACAATTTTTAAACTTTCAACAGTTGGTCCCTGTAAATAAGGAAGAAGAAAAATAATTGTAAAACAAGTTCATAATTTCCTGAACATAGCTTTTAACTATTCCAACTCTGACTCAAAATACTACAAAAACCTCCAGCAACTCAGAAAAGCTGAAACAAAAACGGAATTATCTTGGTTTTCACTGTACTGGGAGCTTGTATGTTGTGCCATATATGTCCACTGATGTGTTTTTATATATTGTAAGAGAGAGCTAAAACCTTGTCACTCTACTCCTTCCAGTGCTGTATTATTTTATTCAATGTTTTCTAGTCAAGTTTTTGTCCATGCTATTGAACCCACAAGACATGGTGTCGGAAGTGGGATGAGAGGAGGTATGGCACAGTAGCAAGAAGACAGATTCTGGGAGCATTAGAAGGAATAGATAACACTTGATCTATATCCAAGAAGACTACAATGTTGCTCCATCTCTCAAAGAGCGCAGCCTCAGTGAAACAGAACTTCAACAACCAGCAGTTCCATTTATCTTGCACTTGTTCCGGAAAGCCTGACCGACTGATAGAGTCTATGCAGAGGAGTTGTCCAATGTTAAAGGGGAAGGATAAATCAGAGCTTACTGTATGTTGTGTCTTCATGTATCCATTGATGTGGGTTATCTCTCACTGAGTTTGTTTTAATTGGGAGTTACATGATGTGGGAGAGAATAAAACCTTGTGTCTACTCCTTCAAGTGCTCTGTATTATATTATAATTAAATATCATAATTTTGTTATCCCAAACCCACACAGCACTTACAACTTACAACTTTGTGTAAATAAATGGGTCCATAGAGTGTTGAGGTGCTCTGATGTGCACAAATTGGGGCAAGTGAAAGTTGGCAGTACAAGTGGTGTTGAGATTTTAAGAGAGCCATGGGTAGAGAAACTGATTGCTGACCATGAAAAAGCCAAGATGACCTCAGGAGAATGCAGAGGTTTATGTTTGAATGTAGGTAGTGGGGGATCTTGAGGAGAGAAATAAAATCCTGAACAGACCAGTTGGCAATACCAGTGAATGGATACATAAAGAAGCAAATGGTTACATAAGAGAGTTTTAGAAAAAGAGGGAGGGGGTAAGAAAAGTGGGAGGAAGTCAGAGGCAATGTCATACATGATGTCAGCCTCATCAAGTCACTTCACTTTAAGAAAATAAATCATAGACACGTTTTGGTAACCATGGAGGCTAGGTTACAAAACTAGTTAAAAAGGAAATCTTTTCTCATTTGTTTTAATTGCCCCCCCCCCCCATACCACTCTGATAAGATAAGAGAAAACCGAGAAAGGTTTCAATTTAAAAAAACTAGGACACTCCATCATAGGTTAGAATTATGGCTGCGTTTATTCTCACCCATGACATGCAATTCACTATTCTCACTCGGTTTTCAGAGTGGGATATTTAGATGGTTAAAGTTAGTAAATTAATTTGTGAAGTAGACATACACGCAGGTGAATTGGTTACTTAATTGCCATGTTATTAGATGGGGCGTGAAGAGCAACTTCCAAAAATTATAGCACATCTTCCCCCGTTTTTATCCACTCTATAACATTCTCTCCTGGATTTCATTATTAATAAAACGATATTTTATAGAATAAATTTTAAAATACTTAATAGGATGACTTTGAATTCTAAAACATCTCTTTACCTTTTTCAGAAGAGGAGCCTGTTCACATAGAGATTCAAAATCAATCCAATAAAGCCTGATTCTTGAATTTTCTTTATATTCTTTCAAAAGAGCAGGTGACATGAAAGAATCGACAAATACATCAGAATCCATCACAATCTTATTTGCAAATTGCCGTAACATATGTCTTGAGGAAGGTGCCTCTGAAAAAATAAAAACAAAGTTCCCATCTTTGAAATCACTTGTATTATCAGACACCAGGTGAGGCCGTTTTCTTGATGATCTGGTGGCAGCAGGAGACTTCGAAAGATCAGTTTTGTCTTGCCATTCAAAGTCGTGTAATATTTCAGTTAAGGCCGTACTTAACTGGTCAGAGGGATGTGTGATACTCTTCCTTTTGTCTGTTGTTTTATTGGACAGTAACAATTCTGTTTTCTTCTGAAAGTTGGTGAATGATTCACAATTCCATGAGTCACAAAAGGTTGAACTCTGCTTGTTAAGTTTTGATCGCAAAAAAGAACCTTCTGAGCTATAGAACTTGAAGCCCCACTTGAGAGAAGATTTTTTATTTTTGTCATGCCTTTGTTTTATGGTAAAAGAAGAGTTGCCTGATAAAACATTGCTTCTGTTGCTATTGAAGAAGGAAAGCAGCCTAAGAGCAACAAAAACAACCTCGCTGACATAACTTCTCTCACAAGTTTCCTCCTTCAAATCAATGAGGAAAACGATCTTCATAATTCGAAATTTCTCATAGTTTAAGGACAACTGTATCAACTACAAAAATAGGTTACTTTTATAAATTATATTCAAACATCACCCAAATCTTCGGTTCATAGTTCGCAATATTCCTCTGCGAAACAACAACACTTCTTTCATTGGTCATTTTAGCCGGAACTAGGTTTTATTATGTAGTGTCTCGGCATACAAACAAAATGATCAAAGAGAGTCAATCCCCGAGCACGATATTGTGATTATTTCTTACCTTATCTGCGGATCCAATCTTATCTTATCTAGATAAATAAAAAAGACAAAATGCGGTTATTATCACTTGATTCAGACACGTGCGGTGACTTTTTGTCGCAGGTGGGCACACAGTATCATTGTACATTTTAAAACACCCTTTCCAGGAAATTATCATTCGGTTTATCTTCAAAGGAAAATGTCGAAAACTTTAAACCAACAACAACAACAAAAAACCGACATCGACATAAACTCACTATTTTTAACCTCTAAAAAGAAACAATTCAGTCAAATAAACAATAAATAGCATCTTGAAATCAGGGGGGGGGGGGACAACAAAACTTTATCAAAGTGTATCATCTTCTCATTTAGTACCTTTGCCTTCTTCCATCTAAAACAATACATTCATTTGCATTATCATTGTTATATATTGTATTAACTATTAAAGAGGTCAGTGTCTATTCTATAAATAGCACAGATGCAATACCTAAAGAGGCCTCCCTCCTGTATCTCTAGCAAGTCGCCAGTCTATTAAAATCAGTCAGTCTGTAACCTTCTAATAAAATATTATTAACTTCATATCATGTGTTCTTCAGTGTTTCCTTAATCGATTATATATAGAGACAAAATATATAACAATCATCATATATTTGTAATCATTATTCTTGTCTCGGTGCGAAGGAAAGGATGGGGGGGAGGGGGGGGGGCGAAACAAAAATAAAATTCAATCCACCCGCTCATCGGTTGCCATGACGTCAGTAACTTTGACGTCCATCCCCACCAGGATATTGTTTCGTCTTCACCGCGGAAATGGAAAATCTAATAATAATATCTATGTCTGTGGTCTCCACGAGTTAGCTGTCAAGTCAAAGGCAAAAAGCGCTATAAATATAAATGAGGAGTTACATTTCAGGTTTTATTGTACATTTTTATTTTTTTTATTTTTTTTATTATTTTTTTTTTTTTTTTTTTTTCGTTTTGTTTTTTTGTTTGTTTGAGTATTTGACTTTAAAAAATATTATATTTTATTGTAGCAATGGCAGACTTTTTAAGTCTGTATTTCTGGCTTCGATTGCGAGAACACTGCACAACACAAAGTCTGATCTTTCACTCTATAACGACTTCTACAAAGCATCACAGAAAATATCTTCCCTACCAATTGCAAGTGAATAGCAAATAGTTTAGACACAGTGCCGAGGTGAGTCAAAGCCATAGAGAGAAAGGAAAAAAACAGGAAGACGTC
>JBCIKM010074172.1:3142-14944 GCA_039654465.1 Melibe viridis | reverse complement strand
TGTCTGTCTGTCTGTCTGTCTGTCTCTCTCTCTCTCTCTCTCTCTCTCTCTCTCTCTCTCTCTCTCTCCCTCTCTCTTTCTCTGTACGGTTTAAATAATTTAAATTTTCTCAATGGTCTGACAGCCTCGGTAGTGTAATGGTCAGCACGCTGGACCGGCAATCCAGAGATCCGTCGTTCGAGTCCCGGCCTTGGAGGTCGATTGTTTTAGACGATTTATTGTCTCTATTTTTTTCTTTACCTATTTACCTTTCTCTTGGCTTCGTCTTGTCTTCCTCTCGACACCAAACTCAAACAACAGTTTTCAAAAATATTTAATCATGCGTCAAATGCCGACATTCAAAGTTTGTGAATTGAGTTACGCGTTAGAAAGAGCTGTTTGCTGCATCTTGCACGAAGTTCGCGTAAGATTAACAAAACACGTAACGCTGTTCACGGGACATGGCAATCAATATCCCACCGCATCTCGCCCATCTCTCAACCCCAACTCCTGTTTTCTTTTGTCGTTCTTTGCCATAATATGAAGTTTTCTTTTTGGGAGGACGGGATCGTGTGTAATCGTTCCGTGGTGCTAATAGATGTCTCCAGATTTAGAGACAATCGTTTCACGCTGTAACAGCTGAGCTGCTTCATTGTAACTGTTCTTGGAATAGGCCAGCACGTATTTAAATCTATATGTTTACGACACACTCTTATCCGAGTAATTTTGGACTGGGAGGTGTTGTTACAGCACAGTGAACCAGTGAGACTGGTACAAATACAAGCTGCTACTTGTGATAAGCTATTTAGTTTTTCAATCGGTTACTTCCTGGATTTATCAAAAAGCCTATCATTCAGCTGTGTTCCATTTCAATCCTTTCGCCACCAAACCAAACACGCCAATTATGACGCACGTACTGGTTAGGTGCAACAAACTTAAGTTGTTGGTCAATAGAGGTAGAAAATAAAATAGCGTGCGATATATGGATAGAAATAAGAAAAAGAAAGGCCAAAGCTAGACCGATTTTGTCCGGTGACCAGGGGCGAAAAAAGTGGCGAGGGAGTAAAAAATCACTTTAAGATAATTGATACTGTTTAGCAGGTGAAATTTATCCGCGCATTCATGGGGTTGGTAATTTTGGCTGATTCAAAATGTTTCCATGCATCCGCGAAGGGTGGTTGGAAATAAAAAATGGTAAAGGTCGGTGTTTTTAGCGAATATTGCGAGATCTGTGAAAATTTAGTGGACTGAATTTAACACCAGGAAAACGTCAACAATAGATTTTTGAAAATGATCATGCTATGGTTTTCAGAACAACTATAAATTTTGTTTTCCATTGGTGCGATGCGTTTTGTTTTATTTTATTTTATTTGTTCAGTTGTTGGATGTTTAATTTATTTTATTTTATTTTATTTCATTTCATTTTATTTTACGTTATATGGTGTCGTTGTTTTCTGATTTCTTTTTCAATAATATTGCACACTATAAATATCTGCTGCTCTGACTGTTGGCTAAGACATTTCCACTTTGCGGCACAGTCTCCCTCCTCCTCCTCCCCCCCTCACCCCACAAACAGCAGCCCATTCAGCACAAGTAATGGGGCTAATGAAGGGCATGGAAAGCCCCTTTGGTATGGTGCGAGCTGTGATTGTTGATAATGCCAGTAAGAAAATATGGCTAATTAACCAAGATCTTATAAGAATAAAGAAAACGGGTTATCATTGGTGCTGTTTGAGGCTCAAAATAGATAAAAACCTAATTATATCCCGTAAGTGAAATCTGTGTTCCAATCACAGTGGGGACACCTACGACTAGCCTGGTCGGCACGGCCACCCTTCAGACCGGAATGCTATCCCATTTCCAGGGCGACGGTTGACAGCAGATGCTGAAGACAAACGGATATCCTGTTTCTTACATCACAACTTCATGGCAACTCTGCCCATCCTCTTTTCATAACATTGTATTCAAAACCTGCCAGCTTTTGGGCCCTCCTTGTTCACGGGGAGCGCCGTAAGACAGGAAAACTCGGATTTCTTACATTCCTTTCAAATACAGGAATTTGTGCAAGATTATTTCACAGACGTGGGCAATATGTCAAGGGTTTATTGAACAAAAGTATTTTCAGAAATTCGAGAAGTTTTAATTCATTCAGTGATAACGATTACAACCGCGAAAATAAAAGACTTTTGGAGAGATCAAGGTCCTTTATATTTGATTTTTATTGGTAGTTTTAGGGCCCCACGACGTACGGAAGTCTCAGGGGAGCCCAGAGGAAAGCAAGATGATAGAATGAGTTCAATGATAGAACGGATCAAACAGCGGAGACATGATTTACACTAAATATCTATCAAAACATATCGACACAACAGAGAGAGATGATTTACAATGACACTAAAGTACGCCTCCTTACAAAAATAAGCAATGGCCATCACCAGTGCAGTTTTATGGTCCAGGAAGACCAAGGATTTGTAAACCCCCTTTTGCTATAAAGTACTCCGTGCCTTTAACAAGTGGCCCCGGAATTCAGTACCAAAAAGCATGAAATTGAGGATCTAAAGATTTTGAAAATAGTAATTGTATGAATATGGTGTCCAGAGGACGACAAGACAAAGCCTTAGAGAAAAGTAAATAAAGGAAAATACAGAAAAATGATAAAATGTCTTAAAAAATCGACCTCCAGGGCCGGTACTCGAACAACGGATCTCTGGATTGGACCGATTTACCGTTCTCTATGGCTTTGTCTTGTCCTCCTCTCGACACCGTATTCATACAATTACTATTTTCAAAATCTTTGATTCAAGGCGTGTCTGCTCCCAGCCATTACCAAATTGGTTTGTTTATTATTGGTGGTTTTAGGGCTCCACGACACACGAGGGTCACAGAAGAGGGTAGGTAAGACGGTAGGAGTAGTTCAAAGAGAGAACAGATCAAACCATTAACAGTAGAGGGAGGATTCACATTTAAAAATATATCTCTTTCAAAACAGACAAAACTGAGAGATGATTTACAATGACAAAAAATATCTCTCCTTACAAAAATAAACAATGGCCATCACCCATAACAGCATTATGGCACCGAAAGACCCAGAGTCTTAAAACCCCCTTTGCGTACGAAAGTACTCAGTACGTTTAACTTGTGCACCTGCAGTTTATGTACCAAAATGTATGAAATATGGGATGACCACGGAGTTGCAAAGAAGACAATAAAAACAGGACATCACAGAAAATGTGAAAAGTAAGACGATAGCTTCAGTATAAAAATATAAACAGAAGTAGAAGTGCCCACCAGGGACACCAACCAACCACCCGCACGATAACTTCAGTATGAAAGATGAACAGAAGTAGAAACATATAAAGGTTTGTTTATTGGTTGTTTTAGCGCCCAACAATTAACCGGGGTCATTGAGGGGCCCAGAGGAAAGCAATACGATAGAATTAATTCAAAGAGGAAACAAATAAAACAAACAGAAGAGTGAGGATTCAAAATTATAAAATATCTCTCAAAACACACGATGCCACAGAGAGCCGGTTTTTAATTACAAAAAATATCATCGCTCACAGAAATAAGCAATGGCCATCACTCATGACAGTATAATGGTGCAGGAAGACCCAGGATTTTTAACCATCTTTGTGCACAAAATTACTCAGCCAATTTTACGTGTGACCATGCGGTTATGTACCGAAGGGCATTAAACAAGGAGTGACCACCGAGTTTGCAAACAAGAAAAACAGGACATCATAGAAAAGGGAGAAAGTGAGACGATAGATTCCGTGTGAAAGAAAAAGAAAAGTAGAAGAGCTCACCAGGGACGTCCAGCAACCACCTGCTGGAGAGCTTTCACCCATTACCGGTGTGCAAGGGGGACCCCAGTTATATTCCGCGGGTGCCCACGGGTGCCCACGGGGGCGAATTGAAGCCCAGAGGAAAGCAAGATGATTGTTCGTTTGTTGGTTTCAGGGCACCACGACACATGAGGGCCATAGAGGCGCCGAAGATGTATGTAAGAAGATAGGTTAGTTAAAATTTTGAGTAGATAAATCTTCACCCTACCAGGGACATTTTCACAGAGATGATTTACAGGGTAAACAAGAATATATCACAGATAATTGAAATTGATTGGGGATGATTTACATGAAAAAAAAAAGATCACCCACGAACAAAAGCAAACACTCACAGAGGCACAACAGACAGCGCAAAGACTATCTCACAGAACACAAAATAGTGTATGTTTTTTTGTGTGAAATAGAGCACTCGAGGGAGTGCTAGAAAAAGCAAGATGATAGCTCTAGCTAAAAGATAAGAGACAGAAGTTGACCTACCAAGGCCATTGGTGGTGTTAATGTCTTCATCAGTATATGTCACGTCATGGGAATTTTGTTCTTGCTGAGACAGCAATGAAGTTATATGTTGCTCCTTTAGCTTTACATTCCAGCTGTGAGATAACTGGGTGTAAAAGGCCTGGGGCCTAAAGATGATAGAATTTGTTAAGAGGTAACAGATCAAACTACAGAGGGGTGATTCACATAAAGATAAGCATCTCACAAAATACATATTAACAGCACCGATTTTGTTTGTGGTTTCTTCTTGTCTTGTCCTCTCGACATTGAACTCACACAGCTGTTTTTGCAAGACAAAACAGTAAGAGAAGTCACACGACCAATCAAGGCCTCCCACCAACCTCCTGTACAAAAGAATGAAGAGTATTCGTGTTTTTTTTAAATTTGTTTATTTTATACTTCTAAAAATATTCGCACAAAGCAAAACTAGAATGGCTTTTCATGTTTTCACTGGAGCTGAGTTTTAAAACTATTTAATAGATCAGGTGAATTATTGAGCACTAGCACGTTGAAATAAAATATAAAAAAATGTCCTGCCCGCCTGCAAACAGACCTGGGCACCCGTTAAAATAGTATCGTACAATTCTGAACACGTCAAAACAATATCAACAGGTGATCTGAATAGATTCTGTTACTCTATGCATTAACTGATTATCTTCACCCTTGGCCAAACTGAAACAACTCGTTCCCTAGCTAGTTTTTACCATTTTTTTTAAATTAACGTGGGAAAGGCAAAACGTGGAGACAATCAAGTTATGCAGGGAGCTGGGGAAATGCTTGGAGGTTTTGTTTTGCTTCACGGCGCTGTGGCACATCAGGTTCAAAGAGGCCCATCGGTAAAGCAAGAAGAGTGTTTAAAAATAAAACAGGATGTAATCACAATCAACTTTGGGGTGAATAAGACTAAACATTTCTCAAAAGGCATAACGCCACAGACAGATGATTTACAAAGGCGCACAGAAAAAGTATCCTCACACAAACCCCAAGAAGTGTCCGACACTCGTAACAACATGCTGATTCCCCATGACACCCATCGCACTGACTGACCCTTTGTGCAGCACATAAAGTACCTACTCACTACATCTAACTTTTTACCCTCCATGTATAAAAACTATGAGCCAAATGTAATGAAATATGTGGGACCACTGAAACGCAGACAAAAACGAAAAGACTGGCCACAACAGAAGGACCTTGCCGACTGTAACGGATGGCTGGCAGCAGGGATTTTCTGCTAGTCCAAGAAAAGAGACTGCTCTTACGTCAACTTGAGTCTGTTGTTTTAGGGCCCCATGACACACGAGGGTCAAAGAGAATCCCTGAACTTGCGAAGAGATAAAACCTTGAAAAAATCGATTATTTTACAAATATTTCAAAACCATGGACCAAACGTTAGTTATAAAGCTCCCCTCGTTATCAACATGTTATAAAATGTTTTGTTTATTGTATATTTTAGGGCACTACGACACACGAGGGTTATAGGAGTCCAGAGGAAAGTAAGATTATAGAATAAGTTCAAAGACTGGACAGATCCAACCACAAACAGCAAAGAGATGATTTACATTGAAAAAAATAAACACCATCTCTCAAAACACATATCGACACTACAGAGAGAGGAGTTACAATGAAAACAAAAAGCAATGGCCGTCAAATCTAACAGCATTTTGGTCCAGGAGGGCCCAGAGTCTAGATCTCCTTTGTGTACAAAAGTACTCATCGCGTCTAACTTGTGACCCTGGATTTAGGTACCAAAAGACATGAAATAAGGGGTCACCACTGTAATCTAAACATGAAATCGAAAGCTGGATTCAGGAAAGAAAGGAATAGGGGAAAAAGTAAGACAAAAAGCTGCAGTATAAAAGAAAAGAAACAGAAGTAGAAGAGGTACCAGGGACGCCCCCGACCTCAATTCCCCAGTAGATAGACAACTACGTATAACCAAATGAATGTTTTAAAAATGACAATCTGTTGTTTGGGTGATGAATGATGGGCTGCATGAACAAACAATGACTTTTTTTAAGACACGGTCACGTTGTCCCGAGGGTCACTAACTCCAGGTGTTTGTCACACTTGAACTGGGACATCGACCCCGTCCATTACCTTTTATGGAGAGACAGGAAGTTGCTCTGGGTGGGGCGGGAATGCCGTTCACCTGTCTGTCTTTTGTCTGCATTTGTTTGTTGCTGAGAAAAGTTGTTTGCGTCCCTGCCGCCGCCCACTGCCTGAAATCTTGGAATAAAAGGTTTGGTTTTTTGCGAAATATTTTGAAACTCATGGGAACTTCGACTTGAAAAGGTCTTATACGAAGAAATAGGCCTGTCTGCAAAATGTTTGCTAATCTGAGCCATTTGCTGACTAATCAAATTGACCTCCTCTTTCAGATTTTTCAGGCGTTCGTATTTTTCTTGTTGCCAGGTGCCGTGGCGCAACTCAAGCTCAATGTTTCGAATGGTCTTGGTATACCACTGCTTTTTAAGAAATAAAGACTTGTATTCCTCTGCACTCACAGGAAAGTAGGGAAGGTAGTCATTTTGTACCAGCCGAGGAGTTCCTTGTCTGTTATGAATTCCAGGAAGATGACCGTTTCTTTCCTTCACCCGAGCCTCAAATTCAAAAAGATTAATCCTTTCTTCTCTGTAGTCGGCAACAAAATTATGGGATTTGGCCGGCTTTATGGCCAACTCTTGCCCATATGATTTCCCATTCGCGAATGGAGACTTGAACACCTGTGTTGAGTCTCCAATAGCATCAGTTCCTGTTGCCCACCTATTCACAGGATCGTGGTACCATATGCCTGTACGCTGCTCAGAGATGTCCTTACCCTGACCTATATCAGATCTGATCGTAAGGTCTTTGATTAGAGCATTCCCTCGTGGAAAATTGTCGCATCTCTCTTTGGGCCCAGGAGGAGGATACTGAGAGTTCAGTTTCTCAATGTTTCCATAGATCGGTTTCACTTCTTTGCCTCTTTCGTTCGTGGTGGAATTATGCTGTTTGATCAAATGGTCGATTGGCAAGCGGTGATTTGAAGAGAATGCTTCGGACTTGTCACGACCATGATTATGTGATGGTTTTACCTGTTCAAGGTTGCTTCCTTGCCCAGGAACAGTTGATTGTGTGACCGAATTGAAAAGTTCTCTTTCAACAAGTGTACTCGAAACAGTATTGACTGATGACAATGCACTACTGTAGGTATCCATCTTGCTATTTTTCGAAATTTGACTGAGATCAAACTTGCTATGAATCCAGCTCGTCGGCTTTTTATGAGATTGATTCAAGTCAGATCTCGCTTGAAGCTGTGCATAATGTGTCAGGCCTTCAAATATCTTTTTATCCCAAAGTCTTTTCCATTCAAGTATGGACGAAGCAGCCACAGTACTGGAATTCCAAGTCCCTATAGGTTCCTGCTGCTTCACGTGAGATTTCCTATGGGTGGATAGGAGTACACCATCTTTTAGTGGTTCACCCACGCGAGAGTCGTTTACAAACTCACACTCCTGGCCCAAATTAGAGGCTGAGATGTTGGTGCTTTCTAGAAAAGGAAACACGTCTAAGCTAGATTTTCCATCAAAAGTCCACGTCTGAAATAAGTCTTTCATGTGTCTATAATCGTCTTCGGGCGCATTCTCAGTTTCAATGCCTTTTTCTTGATCGGCTTTTACTTGGAGTGCTGGGGATTTAGTGGGTGACCTAGTTAAATCTGGCTTCCCATCACAGGTCGGGCCTTCCAATAAAAGTTTCATTCTCCTTCTTTCTTCCTCTTCAAAGCCTTCATGGCGATGAGTTTTGCCGCAAGACACGCTGGTCCCGTCACGACTTGAAGATTCCACTGCTGCATTGTTGCTTCGAGTGCGCATGTCCATGATTGCAATGGATGGCAGATCGTGCAGGGACTGTCGACCGCCCGTGTCGGACTCGCCCTGCCTGACCGTCGAGCTGCATGAAGAACTTTTCCCCGCGGTTGCAGAAGAAAGCCTCAGAGGCAAGCAGCCTCCTGCAGACTTTGAGCCTTTCGAGGGGTCCTTGTCATTGTCAGACCTTCTCCGCATTCGTGTTGCCGGTGGTTTACAGAATCTATCAGCTATTTTGGGTTTTCTTGATTTCAACTTTTTCTCTCCATTTGATGCATTGCTTTTGATATTGGTTCCCTTTTCTTCGTTGATTTTAACAGGATTGTAAACAACTTGTGATGAATTTTCCGAATTGTCTGTGCTGTGTTTCAATGAGGAATCTAGATGGTCTTGAATGGCATCCTGCTCTGAGTGATCTGCTTTGGATTCCAATGCACATTCTTTGGATTCCCGATGCCTCTGGATGTCAACCTGGTTCGAGCTCTCTAATCCTGGCATCCGCAGGATACGAGTTGCCTGGCATTCCTGTGTTTCGGAGCTTTCGTTTTTACCTTCAGTTACATTAAATCGTCCACTGTTTGGCAACTTTATTGTCACTTTGTCTGGCACAGATGGCGCTGCCTGCATTAAGTCTTGGGAGGTTTCTTTGATCCTTTGCGCATCAAGCGAGTCACTTTCACAATTTGTCTCAGGCCCGGCGTTGTGCCTGGAGTTAAGAGCCAGTGAGTTAGCACCGTCTTCCCCTGAGTGTGGAGTGATAACTTGCTCCGAGACTGAACCACCTCTAGATGTAGAATATCCCGAATTATCACCATCACTCCCAGGCTGGAACATCGTTTTTTCCTCCGCGACTAAATTTGTTTGCTCCACTTTTGTCTCGTTGCACCTTAGGTCATTCAATTCGCCTTCACAAGTTATACTGGTCACGATTTCAGTGTAAGTATTGGATTCCAAACTGTTCAACGCTGTGCCAAGGGCGTCTTGCAAATTTGAAGAAAAGTCAATTTCCTTCATTGATTTGCTTGAGCGGTTCAAGTCATCTTCTGGGGTTTTGGATTCTTGACTACAATTACTATCAATTTTAATCACCGGTGCTTTCTCACTTTCGATATGCATGTCACACCTCTGTTCCTCTAACTTTGCCCACATCTCGTATTTTCCACCGTGTAATCCAAAAACACTACGAATTTCTTCTTGATTGGATTTTCCTTCACAGGCGTTGTCGCCAGCTGTCACGGATCCTGCCACCTCATTCATCCCCTTTCGTGTTTCTTCTTCCAGAGAATCTTTTTTGTCCAATTCAGTTAGTTCAGATTCTTCACTCCGCGAGTCTTGTTCCCCCAAAGTGGAATCGTGTTCATCTTCCTCAAAGGTGGATTTGTTCAAACCTAACTTATTACCTGGGCCATTGGTTGTAGCCATTCCTTCACCTTTGATCTCATCCTCACACACTTCTTGCAGTCTTACGTCATTGCACGCAACCTCGGTAACTTCACAATCGCTTTGGCTGTCTGTACTTGGATTGGCATCGGGCCATTCCTGCGATACCCTCCTTGTACCATCAGTGGCGCTATTTGGAATGTCATTCCAGCTTGGTGCTTTCTCCGTGCTTGTTCTAATTGTTTCCAAATTTGGTATGTCTTCATTTTCTGGACAGTTCGTCTGGTTTTCATCCACAGCATCTGCTTTTTTTGTAGTTGAGTTAACAGTAGACGAGAGATTGTTTTCCGTTGTTGCAGAATTAAAGTCACACTTAACGTCCTCTGTTTTGTTTTTGAGCTGAACATCGTGAGGGGAAACTTGAAAAGGTTCAGCATCACCTTTGTTGTCCGACTGATATGCCGCAGGACAGCTCTGTTTGCTCATGGACGAACTCAAGTGGCCATCACGACTCGAGCCCTCTTCGATTGGGTTGAGACCTTGCTCTGGCTTGCCGTCTCCGACACCTGCAGTGTCTGGGTAATTTCCTGTAGCTTTACCAGTTAACACTTGCACTTTCTCCCCGCCGTATTTCTTTGTAACTTTTCGAAGTGAGCAAACATGAGCTGGACGTTGTGTCGCCAGTTTAGCTTTTATGTCAAGGCATGTCAGATTGTCGACCTGGGCGAGTCTAAAAACGGTTCGATCGTTGTCTACAAACGTCTTCGCCTTGACAGCGTAGCTATGGTCTTCTCCCGCCTCCTCGTGGATCGGACATCTCCTGTCTCCGGGTTCTTGGCCCGAGGGATTCTCTTGGACATTAGATTCCTCAGTGGAATCCTTGGGCAAGCTTATCTTACTGCCTTGTGCTCGTTTTTCACCGATCCTTTTGGTTTCTGTCGATCTGGAGCTTGATATCTCGGATTCGGTTTTTGGTTTGGCCAAATCGCCGCCTCGCTCCTTGGCCTTTGGTTTGGTCAGTTGACCTGAAGCAGTCGCTTGGTTATTCTTATTCCAACCTGCCGAATTTTGCAGCGGCCTGTCTTGTTCCCGTCTAGGCACTGAACGATCGTTACATAATTGGCAAGAAGCTGAATTGCCTGAAGATGCGATGCTCTCCTTTGTTGATTTTGATTTCTTTTTGCGATTACTGGCGTTTGTCAATTCGGCGTTGTCTTCCGAGTCACTGTCAATCCTGTTTTGAAATGTGAGATCACTTTGTGCCCCAGCTTGTGGTGAAAGCGTTCCTCTTCTATCGTTTGTCTCTATGGATTCCCCTTCATGTCTCGTTGCGATTTCCTTTCGATTGTGTCCATCATTGGTAGCAGCACATGACTCACCATCCATCTGGGTGAATGCTCTAGCTGCACCGGGGCTGCTGGTCAGTTTTGTCGGGATGGACACTTCGGAATCCTGGGAAGCTGGCGACAATAAGACATGAACTATGAGGAAAAGAAATCGGTTATCGAATGAAACGATAAAACACTAACAACAACAACAACAACAACAACAACAAAAAAGAAAAAGTAAAAAAAATATGACACACAAACAATCCCCCAAAGTAAAAAAAACACAAAAACTGTACTAATGTTAAACAAGATATTGACAAACAGGGCAAGTAATAACAATCCAATGTCAAAGGAAGTAACGCCTCACACTTATTTGTTCGTCCAGTCAGCCTGCTTCATCCGTGTTCCTTTCGATTGACATCAACACTCGCAGTCCAGTATCAGCAAAATAACCTGTGGTGCTGTGGCGCCCCCTCCCCACCTTCCACCCCACCCCCAGCAGTTCCTTGTAACGCAGCTGGAGTGGGCCAACACTCCTTCACCATGAGGAGAGTCCGAGGACGTGGTCATCATGAGAAGACTGAGGACGTGGTCATGGTCATCATGAGGAGACTGTGAAGACGTGGTCATCATGAGGAGACTGTGAAGACGTGGTCATCATGAGGAGACAGTCTGTGAGGACGTGGCTATCATGACGGAGGCAGTTTATGAGGACGTGGCTATCATGACGGAGGTAGTCTGTAAAGACGTGGCTATTATGGCGGAGGCAGTTTGTGAGGACGTGGCTATCATGGCGGAGGCAGTCTGTGAGGACGTGGCTATCATGAAGGAGGCAGTCTGTGAGGACGTGGTCATCATGAAGGAGGCAGTCTGTGAGGACGTGGTCATCATGAAGGAGGCAGTCTGTGAGGACGTGGTCATCATGAAGGA
>JBCIKM010074062.1:0-14954 GCA_039654465.1 Melibe viridis | reverse complement strand
TCGAGAATAGAATACAGGATCACAAACGAAATATGGTGGATTATTTACGAAGCATCGCAAGCTTACAGGGTACCTTCAGTTACTAGCTTGCGCTGACGATTCATTGAATAGGTTGAAATAACTTCCAAATAAACTAATTAATCGTTGTTTTTAAAGCTTAATATTTGGACGGTACTTAGTTGAATAATTATCAAACATTTTTCGATGAAAAACCCAAATATGGCGGATGGTGACATTTTTGACTAAATTAGCCTTTATCTCGGCAACTTGATTTGCGTCAATTCCGCGGTTTTGTCAGACCGCCATACAAATAGGAATCAGGCTTATCAAATTTTGTTACAATTTGGCAAATGATGGCTAGCTAGTGTGACATAAGTAGGTGACAAAAGAAAATCACACATTTTGCCAGCAGGATTTTTTTTAAGGTGACTGTTTTATCTAGATAAGTATCTTTACCATAGAGAAGGGGTTCCCAATCAGTGGGTGGCAGGAAATCTTAAGTCAATTTACTGATTTTCGTCCAAAAACTATCACGTCATTACAGTGCAGTTTCTGAATTGTCACTTCTTATCATCCGAATTTGTCAATTCCCGTCCACGCTTGAGTCTCTCTGCCTACAAACCAGTGTCCACTACCTTCATTTAACTTTGACCATTATTCTTAAAAATCATCCGCCCACACAATAATAGGTAAACATGCTTGAAATGCTGGTTGGTGCGAGCCATGCTGAGCAGCACCTGCAGCTCTCTTCACTCGCTCAAAGACCTGACTGTGCTGTCACAAACAAATTGCCTAAGAGGTCACAGTCATGTTCATGGAGAGCGCCATTAAGCTAAGCCTGCTTTTTTTTCGTCCACTTGTCTAATTTGGTAACAAAGAGAGAGCAAAGGGGGGAAAATGAAGATTTGGGCGAGTTTTTCGAATTAGTAATTATTATGCAAACAACTTTTGTCTTGGAGATAATTGACCTGGATGGACTTAAGAGCAAGCTATAAAGGTTTGGAACCCCTGACAGGGTATGAATCATATTTAGTCAATTTTCGTTTGGTTGGTTTGTTTTTATGATAAATCCTTTCAGATGGATCCTAAATATTTACCACCTTATACCTTGATTTGTCTCTGTTTTTATCAAAATATTTTATTTCTTGTCAAATAGGTCAAGATCATTGAAGAACTTGTTCTGTCATATGTAAAAAATCTCAAAGAGATTGGAAAGTTTGATGCAGAAGGTAAGATTTTTCTTTCTGAAACACAAACCAATGTTCTGTTGGGTGCTGTATTGTTTCTCTTCATCTACTACTTCTCTTATTAGAATCATTCCATATCGACCTGATCAGAATTTCTCTACCTTATTTCAATAATCCAACTTTTTGCAGCTGTGCTCTTTGATCTTCTGAGCTTTTTTCTGGTGAAAATAAATAGCAAATAGTATAGACACAGTGCCAAAACAGGAAGACGGAGGAGGAGGGAATCGAACCCAGGACCTGCCACGGCACCGATTGGCCTGGCCACTGCCAGAACAGCGGGTCTACGAACTGAGCCATCCACAACCCTTAAAAAGTGGTTTCAAGCTCATCGATAAACCCGTGTCGCAGTTGGGCGGCCGTGACAGGTGATTAATGGCTTTTCCTGCTTGACAGCTAAGAGGTCAGGTTTGAGGCTTTCTGAGCCACCATGAGGTGTATTGCTCATAGTTTTCCTCTCAAAATGCTTGTCTTAAAAAAAAAAGAAATTCTGAGGTCTTGACTTTTGAGTGGGAACCCTGTAGTACATATTTTTGCTTATTTAATCTGTTTAAGGGCTCAGGAAACATCTTCAGATTTTTACTTTCATCCTGCCCTTTCCTCTTACTTGTGAGGTAAATCTAGGTTATTGTTTATGAGGGCTTTTTAATCTTTGTGTAATTTTTGTATTCTTACATTTTTACTTTTCAATCCTTAACAGGTGACACAGAGCCAGCCACTGCTTTGTTATGGACCTACTACTTTTTGACCCAGCATTTTGATTATCTTGACAATCTGGACAAAGCATTTGAATATATAAACTTGAGCATTGAGCACACTCCTCTTCTGATTGAACTTTATGTGCTGAAAGCAAAATTATATAAGGTACTTAAGTGCAATATTGTTTAGCTTGCCCTATTTAATTTTTCATGGTTATTGCTATAATATGAGATTTCATGATTATTGAGCAATGTCACCAAAAAAGTACCAAAACTTTAATTTTCCCTCTTTTACACCAGTCTTATGGAACTTTGATCTCTGAATACGAGAGCTGAGCAAGGACTGATTAAAAAGACTGGTCCTTGCGATCCTTGGTCCTTTGCCTAAGGATCAGTCCTTGAAGCAAGGACCTTCTTAACCACAGTTCTTTATAAGAAGAGAGGGGGACGGTTGATGAAAACAAGGCAGTTGCCAAAGTTCAACGATGCTCTGCCTATTGCCTACTGCTGTAGCCAAGCGCTCAGCTCAAACCCCTCTCCTGCGTTGTTATTTTACCCTAGGGAAAAGAACCGGTCTTCTGGCCAGGACCAGATCATCTGTGCAAGCTTAACCATCAAAAGACTGGTGCTTCGTGTTACAGTAGCGGTCTTTTAACCATGCCCAGGCTGGTCTTTTTCAACGTGTTCACCCAGTCCTGGTCCTTGCTGTCTTTCACAAAGTTTAACCATGTACTGGCAGTGAAGCAGTGCACTGAGGACCACTCAAATCTACTGAATACAATGCTTTCTGTGTGACTAAGGTCCATCAATAAACAGGAAAGTTATGACATTTCAAAATTGGACTGATTTAGTATGACTCTAAAGTGGGACAAAAAACTCTCAAAATGTCAACACCTGAAAAGCTACACAGAGTTTTCAAGCAATCATATTTAATAGCAATGCCACTGAAAAATCTTTTTTTGCTTTCAGGCCCTTCTAGCTATGCTGGTTTGATCGCTTTATCTCTGCTGAGTAAATAGCTTTTTGAATTTTGAAAATCCGACAATGTAGGAAAGAATTATGACATTTTGAACTTTCCACAATTTCGCAATTATTTTCAGTAAAACATCAATATTTTCATTAATTACTACACTATTTGAATGAAACCTGGCATTTTATTTGGAAATTGAATGACAAATCTGATGGTGACATCTAAAATAGTATTGCTAAATCTAAAAGAAAAACATTTGAAAAGAAAACACGATCTCAGCGTAACATAGTAAAGCCTGTTTTAAGAAAAACTGGAGCAGTCAGTTCATTTTCTATGACAGGGGGGGACGGGACGGGACTAAATGTCAATACATAGTTAAGTAAATTATCTTTTATCTCTAGGTTGTAGATTTCAATGTATCTAATTAAATACAACAAATAAATCTGTAAGAAAGAGAAATTATAATTTGTTCTACATGCTTCCTAAAAATAAAAAAAAAATTCGTAGATGCTGATCAATCCATTTGACACCCCCCAGCAGAAAAGCCATACTGTGAGAAAAATGAACTCGCCCTACATGATTTAGCCAATCGACCAATCAACTTGCGCATAGCGATCACGCCGCTACCTCGTGCTGACCTAGTTCCCACGGTAAGGTCAGTCGTAATGGCTGCGGGTTCTCGATCGTCTATTTTTAAACAAGTGAGGTTTGACTTATGATTAAGAAGAGAAAAACTACTGAATGGAAAGTGTTAAAATTTAATTAGAATATGTAAGAAAGGTATATCTCTCACCTTGTGACAGCGCTTGTCGTAGCTCCTTTTACTTTTCAAAATATTTCGAAAACTGGCAAACAGACGATGTTTTCGACCGGTTCTTCAAGTCCCAGGATAATGTGCGCTTGCATACACTTAAAGTAACCCATTGTTCGATTGGTAGCCAGGTTTCATTCGGTTTAGTTCATTAATGACTGCATACCGGTCGTTTAAAAATAGCCTGTATAGGTTGACTCGGGACAGCGAAACCCCCTGGTTTCCTGACCCAGATTTTGGGCGAAGCCATGCGCAGTGTGGCATTGCTATATTTAAAGTTGGCATCCTTGAAGCATAACTAATTTTTGCTTTAGATTTAAGCTTGGCCTTTTTGTTAATAACTCTATTAGTTTGAAAATCCACTCTCTTCTTTCGATTTCCTGTGGTTCTACCCTTTAATCGCTTCATTTTTGGGAAGAGGATTTTCTTTCAGCTCCAGCAATAAGGTCTTGGGGATTTTTCTTTCAAGTGGGGAAATTTTTCCCCCATTTACACTCATTTTTCCATCAAGCATTGTGACTTCCTGATTTGTATTTGTCAATTATCTGTCTTTCCATATCTTCTGAAAATATTTTTTTCAAAGAGTGCATTCTTGTATTATTTTGTTTTAGGGGGGTCAATGGGTTTTCATTTCCTATGTATACTAATTTCTTTGAAAATTTTACCCTCAGCATGCGGGTGATATAGATGCAGCCGTGGAGCTTGTGGATGAAGCCCAATCTTTGGACACAGCTGACCGCTACATCAACTCAAAATGTGCCAAATACATGTTGAGAGCTAATATGTTGCAACAGGCAGCTGAAATGTGTTCAAAATTTACAAGAGTAAGTAAAGTGTGAAAATATATTTTTTCCAAAAGTCTTGATAGGGATATTATCTATAATTGTGCTTTATAATCCCTTGAGTTAATTATATCTTCACTTGCATAAAACCAGTAAGGGGAGAGGTTAAACCTTTTCCTAGCAATGCCACCAAAAAAAAACCCAAAAAATCTTGAGCCTGCATTTATTGTAAATAGTATTGATTTCTGATGATACTGCCTTTTAAATTATCAAAATTGGACTATAAGTAAAGAAGTAATGGCATTTTAAAGTTGAGCCAATGTGGTACTATTTCAAAGAAAGCCTCAGTTTTAGTTTCCAATGGAATTGTGTGATCTTTTATTTGAGGAAAAGTTATCAACTTAGATGGTATTGGCAGGAATGAAAAGTCTTCAATACCTAAATTTTTACATGGACCATTTATTCTAGTCTTATCTCACCCTCACCAGTAGAAAATGTGTTGACACATTACCTATCATCTTTTTCTTTCTTGTAGGAGGGTGTGTCAGCCATGGAAAACTTGAATGAAATGCAGTGTATATGGTTTCAAACAGAGTGTGCCTTTGCCTACAAGAGAATGGGCAAGTGGGGCGAAGCTTTGAAAAAGTGTCATGAAATAGACAGAGTAAGTATTTGGTTTGGGTATTTTTTTTTATTAATAATTGAAAGGCTTGAATAAAGGGAGCAGTTTTAGGTGTAATTCAGGTTTCAAAAAAACATTTCAGAAGTTGGAGGGAGTTCTACTGGAATTGTCAGACCCTGAAAGAAATATTTTAAAGACTAATTTTCAACACATGAAAGCCCAAAATCATTAAAGAAATGTCTCTAGCATGCATATTATAAGCAATTCAGATAAAAGCAATTTATGGAATTGGCACTGCTGTCACGTTATGTTATGATCCTGACAAATGAGAATCACATGTTGATTCAGGATCAAAAAGACAATATAGAAATGATATACACTTTAGTTCTTTTAAGCAATCGGCACCGTCCAATTTCATGAGGCAAGATCAATACAGATTCTATGTCTAGCAAAAATCAGCTGTCTCATTAGGATTGGAATTAAGGTTCTCTTTTCTTTTTCTTTTTTTCCTGATCATTAAAAAATGAAAATACTGCCATTTCTATACATTCCTGCTATTGATGGGAACTGGAAAAATCCTGTGTGTCATGAACTTTTATTTTCAAGAAAAGTATAGCAATCACCTACATAGTCCATTGTTGAACTAGGTCATGAAAACTGGAGATGCCCTGTGGGACAGACCCTAAAGATAAATTCCTCCCTTAGGATGAACAAAGAAAACATTTAACCTTTACCGCCACCTGCTAGAAAACGCCCTTTCTGACACTTGTGTGGCCTCCGAGGCCCATATAGCACAAAGAGACTTTTATTCACACCTCATTCCCTACTTACTTAGCCTCTCACTCTATTCAGATTACCAATAAGGACGACAATGATTGACTAATACTCCTATCACGACTGAGTACTACTATGACAGCGGCGATCAATTACTACTACTAAGATGATCAACTACTACTACTACTACTACTACTATCAAGACTGACTACTACTCCTATCACGACGGACTACTACAACAATGATGATTATTGACTACTACTACTGTTAAGACGGACCACTACAACAATGATGATTATTGACTACTACTACTGTTAAGACAGACCACTACAACAATGCTGATTATTGACTACTACTACTGTTAAGACCGACTACTACAACAATGATGATATTTGACTACTACTACTGTTCAGACCGACTACTACAACAATGATAATTGACTACCAACACGGAAGATGATAACGAAGACTGACTATTTTGAAGGACAACAATTACGGGAGACTAGTATGACAATAGACTACTAACACAGATGATGGTGGGCTACGACTTCAAAGGACTAGACCAACAGACTTCTAACACTGGAGATGCCATTGATGACCTTGGACAACAACACAGACCACAACAATGGACTTTATGCAGAGGACAACGTTGATGATGATAGACTACTAACATGGACAACTACGACAACAATGGACTATCACGTGAGAGAGGGAAGGGGCTGTGTGTGAGATAGAGAGAGGGAGATAGATAGGAGGAGGTCGCTATTTGCTCTTTTGTAAGAGCTTTCGCTTGGAGAGGGAGAGGGGGGATTAGAAATGTGCATGCATGCACAGAAAAAGAGAGAGAGGTTGACAGACAGGGAGGGAGGGGGAAAGTGTGTGTTTGGGAAAGAGAGAGAAACGAAGGAGTTGGCTATTTGCTCTCTAGTAATTGCTCTTGTCTGGAGAGTAGGGGGGGGTGGGGGGAGAGAAAACGCATGCTTGCCTTGAGAGAGAGCAAAAGAGATAGAAAGAGAGAGAGAGTAGTGGAGGTGCCTGTTTGCTGTATTGTGAAAACTCTTTGTTGGAGAGCAAGAGGGGGGGGGGGGGGGAGGAGAGATGCGCACGTGTAAACAGTATGGAGGAGTTGGCTGTTTGCTGTATTGTAAAAATTCTTGTTTGGGAGAGGGGGGGGAATGCGTATGCAAAGCAGACTAAAGATGGACAAAAAGAAAAGAGAAGGCAGACAGACGAACAGACTCGAGAGACAAATAGAGAGACCATGGGGACGAGATGTACAAAAGTAAATCCCTTTTTGTGCTAAATGGGCCTTGGAGGCCACACGAGTGGTGGAGCTACTAAATTTTAAGGGGTTATGGGAAAAAAATAATAGAAATAATAGTGGTTGAATATGTTAGGCTGTCTGGGAAAACCTGTCACTTTGCAAAAAGTTTTTGTTTTTTTTAATCGAGTGTATAGTCTTTAAAAGGCGTCTTCCCTGATCATTTTACTTTTTGAATTATTCAGATATCTTAAAATTAGATTCAGAGTAATGGACGTTTGAAGTTACAAAATTGGTGCTGATCAAGAAAGTAAAATATAGAGAAAATCAAGGTTGAAGCTTAGGCTGTTATTTTAGAAAGTGCTGAGATATTTCTCGTTCATTGAAGTCTTAGGTGGACTTGATTGTAGACTTCAGCTTTGGATATGCCTTCCTTTTGATCTAAATTATAAGAATAATACAGCAGGAATCATTTTTAGGACGTAAACTTGCGATTCGAGCCGATTTGATTGTTGTTGTCCACCATATTGTTTCTCTGTCTTCCTTATAAACTGCTTCCTCCAACAAGTTTAATTTCAAAACAAATATCAATAAGATTAAGTAAAATCTTGATATAAGTAACTAAAATAGATTGTTTCATTTGTTTGAGTCAGGGGTCATTTATTTTTTCCAGTGATGAAAAAGCTGAGGACGCAAGATAACCTTAGCCGGTTTCCTGCTAAAGTTGCAAAACATCGAACTGGCCAGGGTTGATAAAAAAAAAAAAAAGATATTTTTAAAACAAAACAATGTATGATATGATTTGAAATTTAATCTTTAATGGTTTAAGCAACGTTTGAAGCCAAAACCCATTTTGAAATGATCTCACTGTTTAAAATAGCCTCTTGCTCATTTTGATGCTATGTGCAACGTAACAATGCCAGACTGTCTCACATATGTGCTGGGGTGGGCATCCCAGTCCAGCAAGTGGCAGGAAAGGTTTAGTACAGGGTTTCTCTCTTATACTACAGGATAAAGAATTGAAAAGGAGAAACATTGATTGTGGTATTCAAAATTTGTCATTCTTTGTTTTTCATACCATTTTTATCGAAATCTGACCACTTGTTGCTTTCCAATTCTCTTTCCTATACATTAATGAGACTCTCCCTGTATTAGTATTATTTTATGTTTTGAGGGGATGTAGCTGGAGAGTGGATTGTTGCCAACCCAACACATCTGGCTGAAATTCTTAAAATTATGATTATAGCTTAGTCTCCCTTGTACATTTTACCAATAGCTTAAGATTTATTTTTTTTTTAAAGGGGGAAATAAAACACAAAATTCAGTCACCTTTTCATTTATCTGGAATGGTCCCATTAAAATTTAAAGTGTCTTTGGGCAAAGCATCTCTGGGATTTCTGTCGTACCAGGATGTAATCCTATGAATTCTCTCCTCCTCCTCCTCCTTCTCCTTCTTCTTCTCCTCCTCCTCCTCCTCCTCCTCCTCCTCCTCCTCCTCCTCCTACAGTGATCCCTCAGTGCTCATGAGAAAAAATTCAAAATGTTTTTAAAAACTTCATTTTACAGAAATTATACCCTTACATGTCTTGCCTTTAGCTTTTTGTTTGTTTTTTTTCCAACAGCATTTCTTAGAAATAATTGAAGACCAGTTTGACTTTCACACATACTGCATGAGGAAAATGACATTGCGGTCATATTTGGGCTTATTGCGGCTAGAAGACATGTTGAGAAGTCACCCCTTTTATTCAAAAATTGCATTTTTGGCCCTGGAGGTTTGTAGCTTGATGTTATTTACCTTTGAATTTCAATTGAATTTTTATCTATTTATCAAGTTTTGTGAATCATTTAAAAATTCATTTCTTTTAGAAGTAAGAGGTATTAACAGACCAACTTCATTTTTAACTGTCACATTGTTCAAGTGCCAAGAAGTGTTGAAACTGTATTATTCTCAAACAGAACCTAAACCATTTAATAATGAAATTATTTCCTTTGTGTTCTTCAGATTTATTTGCATTTGCATGATCATCCCTTGGCAGATGTGGATGAGGAAAATGACTTAAATACAGGTATTTTCATTTGCTTTATTGGCTAAACATGTCTCTTAGACTGATGATTGAGGGCTCCTTGGATTTTGAAGATACTTATGAGGGAAAGATCTGCAAATTTATTATACCATAAACAGATGCCAACGAGTACGAAATTTTTGTATTTCATACAAAAAACTGGTGAAACTGGGAATCCTGGTTAAAAAATAATAATAAAAAAACAAACTAACTAGAAATTGTGGAAAAAAGAATAAAATTGCAAAAATTATTAAGACTGATGAAGAAACAAAATACTGCCGACTACTTCATTTATACTTGGTTGAAGTAATTTAATGTTATTGTGTCGAATCTTCAAGTACTGTTCTATATACATCAACGTATTAAGTTCTTACTGCAAGAATCGATTCTTCAGGACCAATAATTATGATTGCAATCACGTCTTTGTAGGTCTGTTATAAGTGTGTGATAGTTGGCAACATGGCGATCTCAACAACGGCCACGCTGGAACTTTATGTCCAGTTTTTTTTTTTTTCAGTCTCTACAGACTTTTAGACATTGTCAAAGAGATTTCATTCGAACCGTTTGAATTAATTTTGATTAGGGCCCATTTTATGATCAATTTTTTTTTATTTTTTCCTCTCCTCTCTCTTAAGGTTTTTAACTTCATATGCTGTTTGAGAAAATCTTATCCCTGTTTATTTTCGGGTATCTTTTCTTCTTTTTCTCATTTTTAAATGAACATGGTGCTGAGCATCTTTCGACTTTGGACCTCAGCCTTTTTTGTTTTTGTTTTTCTTTGATATGGGCGGAAGAACTGTTTGAAAAGTGGTCAAAAAGGGTAGAAAGAATAGGTCTAGATTGCTGTTTTTCAAGGATCATTATCAAAATTTTTTTAATTTTTTTGGGGGGGGATGTTGGTTTTGTGTGTTCTGGTATTGACTAGTAATTTGGGGTGATTGTTTTTGCTTTGAAATTCTGCTTGTTCAATTATTTGTGTTATTCTCCAACAGAAAACATGACACCGAGTGAGTTGAAAAAAATGAAAAGGAAGCAAAGGAAAGCACAGAAGAAAGCAGAGCTTGAAAAAGAGAAGCAAAAGGCAGAGCAAGAAAAACGAGATCATAAGAATAAACCTCAGGATGGAGATTTGGATGGGCCAAAGGAAGAAGAGCTTGTCCCAGAAAAGTTAGAAAGGGTATGGATAAATTTGTCAGTAACCCTTTCTGAGCCTGAAAGTTTTTGTGATTGGTTCCAGAAATATGTTTTTGGATGGTTAAAGCATTATCATCAGTATTGCTTAAAAAAATGTAAGGACAGCTCTGCCACCGGCAACAATAGTCCTAATTTAACTGAGCTGACAAAACGCCACTTTTCAGCCAGTACAATGTAACAAGGTTTCTGTCTGCTGACGCCCAAGTAGAATTTCTAAAACAGAAATACATTTTTTCTTATTAAAACAAGTTTTTAGCGTGATAGATATTGTTAATCGTTTGGCTGCGTGCTCACCGTCATGTGATCTGAATTTACTGACTGCTCACAACTCTCCTTTTAACAAGAAAAATATAAGTGCAATAATCAACAAATGTTAAAAAGATAATTCCCTTTTCTTTTGAGTCAGTTCATTCAATGCAAAAACACAAAACTGAACTTAAGCTCTATCCTCAGCTGACACAACGCCTCAGAATATCTCTCATTCCAGACTCAATAGAACCATTTATATGTCACCTTGACATTACACTCATTCTGTATGTCCAGCGCGAGTTTCAACCAGTATTTATGATGATGATATTGATTTATTTCCATTTACAGCCAGAAGATCCGTTGGATCAAGCTATTCAGTTCTTGAAACCACTCCAACTTTTAACCTCCTTCAGTGTACAGACCCATGTATATGCATACCAAATCTACTCCAGAAAAGGTAAGGAAATGTTGCTTTGGAAAAACAATATCAATCCTAATTCTGCCTTTATTTTTTTATTATTATTATTATTAATAAAAGCAGATAAGTTAAGTTTTTGGTTGTTCCTTTTATGACACAATTCAAGCCCTATTATGTAGTTAATGTTATATACTCTTTGGGGTTGGAAATGACTTTGAGCAAATTTGGGGTTGGCATCACTGCATCTTGCTTTCTGTGATAGAAATCATCTTTTTTGTATTTAAAAAAATACAAAATTGGGCTACAATTTTCCTATTAAAGATTAGCCTAGATATTCGAGAGTTGAACTTGGCCAGCAAATCTGATTTTGTCTTTGTTTTTGTTTTTGTGGGATTTTTTGTTTTGTTTTTTGTGTGGGGGGGGGGGGGTGCTGTTAATTTTCGGGTGGAAGGGGCGGTTGTTCAGGGTTGTTTTGTTTTGTTTGTTTTTTTTAGATTTGTGTGTTTTAAACTTTAACGCATTCCAGCTAATTAATTTTTAGATCTTTGGAAGGTAGGTTTTTAATGTCAGAAATTTTGATGTAGCATAAGCATCACATTTTCATAAGGTTTCATTACTCCCAAATGTATTTTCTGTTGCGTTGGGTGAAATAGGATTTTCCTTTGAATTGTTAAGTGAAGAAAAATATCATATCCTTATTAGGGCATTATCAACTGTTAACTTTTTAAAAGTTTCCATTCTGTGTTTTTGATCCAACAGGTAAATTGTTGTTGATGTTGCAGTCAATAAAGAGAGGAGTTCTTGCTGACAGATCTTATCCGCAACTCCATTTGTGTCTCTTCCACTTTCTCCAGTATGGTGAGTGGTTTGTATTTGACTTTTTGTATAATCCCCATGTTAGAGGGGATAATCTACTCTCATAGAAATTAGATGATTTCAGACATCAAAGGTTTTAGGTTTGAAAGTGAAATTCATTGTGCCATATCTAAGTTTTGTGGAGATTTTTTGAACAGGGTTTTTCGGGGGGGGGCGTAATTATTTTTTTTCATAAACAAAATTATTTCATTGGAAATGAGATTTAGAATGAAAAGCCACTGAATTCTCAAATTCTCAGTTTTCCAAAACAGAGCTGCCATGTGTCCCGCATTTCACGGGACAGTCCTGCTTTTTTACTGTCTGTCTCGCCCACGTAATGAAATCATCCAAAATGTCCAGCATTTTTCTATGCCGGTCACCGCTGGACAGCCAGCACGCTTCTCATTTCATCACATTATGTTGTGTGTTGCCGTATCCTCCCTTGCGATACGCGCCCTTATCCAGGAATGCATAATATGTCACTCCACTTACGTTTTTTTTACTATAGCCACCCGTCCATCACATCATTAAGCTTAGACATCGAGAATGCTTACTTTTGGACGGACCATGAGTGTGCCTTTATAACTCGAAGACAGGACAAAACACACAGACTTCTTTCTCTTTTCTTTTCTTTTCTTTTCTTCTTCTTTCCTCTATTCTTTTCTTTCTTTCTTTTCTTTTTCTTTCCTTCCTTCCTTTCTTTCTCTTCTTTCTTTTTTTTTAAACACTACACATTATTAGGCATAGTTTTTTGTTGCGTGTTTTGTGCTTAAAACAGAAGGGAGGAACTAGAATTCTTTGCATTGTTTTTCTTCCATCACACTATGATAATATTACATGTTGGTCAATGGAATATGATCAGGTATGGGAAGGGGCAAGAGGAGTTGGAGAGAGGGCGGGGAGGGACGGCTATGCAGAGAGAGAGGTGGTGTGAGTGTGGGGAGTGGAGGAAGAAAGTGAGAGAAGAAAAAGAAAGAGGGGAGGTCGATGGAGAGAAGGGTAAGAGATGTAGAAAAGCAAATGGAGATAGAGGGGGTGGTGTCAAAGTTACGAAGAGCGAAGGATAGAATGGATGAAAGGGAGGGAAAGAGAAAAAGAGATACAGGGGAATGGAGAGTAAATGGTCTTTCCGATGCTAATTAATAATCATGGACTTATTTCAATGTTTTTTTTAATGATTTTACTTTATTTTTAAATGTCCCTCTTTTTTGAAGAGTCAAGGTTGGCAGCTCTGCCTAAACGACTGCTTTTAAATTTAGCACTCTTATGCTATGAAATTATCATCCTGTAATTTAACAGGGTCCGTTGTAAGAAAGGTGGTTGGTGGCAAAGAGAAATAATGGTTAAATGCAGGAACACAATATGTCACTAGTAAAATGACTGAGATACAAGTGGCCATGGCGGTGTCACCAGCAGAATAGATTCAGTGAATTAAGAGGATTATCATTCAGATGAAACCTTGTGTTTCTCATTTTTTCTTGCTTTGTTTTGGTTTTTTACGTATTTTGTTTTTGTTCTGCAGTGGAAGAGCAAAAAGATTTGAATGAAACTGTGAAGACTGTGATAGTAAAGGAAATGCAAGATATTTATGAGGGAAAGACAGCCCAGCAACTCAATCAGCAATTCCTTCATGAGCACTCTGAGTCATTGCTCCATAGACTAGCAGGTAAGGGTTTAGAGAGCTTTCTTCATGTTTAACATGTTACCTATTAACTTTTTTCAGATATAGAATTATATGGTATGCAACTCAGTGAGGAGGCTCAACCCAATCTGATTCATGCACTCCTTTTTTTTTGTGAAAATTTTTATCGACTATGAGATAGATTGTAACCGTTTGAAAGTGTTGATGACTTAAATAGTGAGATCGTGTTTTATTGAAGAAGTTCAGTAGGTAATGAATATACAGTGTTCCCAAAAGTAAACTCAGGTTCGTTCTTCCCGTTTTATAGAACAATATACAAACCAAATGGCAATGAGGATATATCATTTGAAAGCCTAATAATTTTTCTTTTGAATGAGTATTGGTCTATTATTAGTAAGGCCCTTATAGAGTGGTCTATACATAGCAACAAAAAAGCACTTGAAAATTGTCTGATTGCAACTTGAATACCACATACCCTGTTTTCTTTAAGTTTAGGGGTTGAACTTTCCCAAATCAAGGTCCCAATGCAGGAGCTATTTATGAACAACATATATCAATGGAAACAATTCTCTTTCAAATTTTATCCTTTTAATATAATAAAGCAAAGACTCTTGATACAGGAATTATGAACTTTTGAACTTAGCCTACGAATAAGCAGCTCTGCAAAACGTGCAAATTCATTCACTTAGTATTGTGTTTTCCTTTAACTAAGTGAAAGCAGATTTAAAAGATTTTCATGCATGTCAGTATTCTGCTGCACAAAGCAGGTATCTCTCAAAACTTCATTTGCATTGCTACCCTCAACCGGCCTACAGCAAGTCGAGATATGAATCAGATTGAGAATTTGTGGAGTCCATTGAAGAAATGTGAATTTGAATCCAACTCTGATGCTTTATTCCTAACTCTCACCCAAAAAAGAAAAAATAGAAAAGATTCCAGATGTTATATCTGAATTATCATCAATGCAAAAAAAACAACAAAGCTCACAGTAAAAAGGAAAGCACTGAGAGCAACAAATACTGACAATGCTGCAAAACAAATGAGACAAGTAATCTAAATGTAAATTTTTCAATGTTAGATTTTTTAGTGGTTCAAGTTCAAATCAGACTGTTTCCATGTGCTTTTTTTTTTTGTTGTTGTTAATTTGTAACTGTAGTGCTAATAGGGCCTTACTATAAACCAGTACTCATTCAAGCGGAAAATTCCTAAGCTTTCAAATAATATATCCTGGTTTGTGTTTATCATTTATAAAACAGACAGAGCGAATCTTAGCTTAATTTTGAAAATGGCTGTACACTTCTTCTTCTTCTTCTTCCATTATATCGACTGACTCAGTGGAACTGAGTATTACTGTCGATGCTGTCACGTATGT
>JBCIKM010073952.1:0-14957 GCA_039654465.1 Melibe viridis | reverse complement strand
AGAGAGAGGGAGAGAGAGAGAGAGAGAGAGAGAGAGAGAGAGAGAGAGAGAGAGAGAGAGAGAGAGAGAGAGAAGACAAAATTCACAATCCAATTATCACCATAGAAAGAGAGCTGTTATGGTTGTCATTGGGGACTCCATAACAATTCACATCACGAGGTCAGGCAGGCGCCGAGCACGCGCCCTTATCGTGACCTAAACACCTCCACGGCGCATACAGTTATCACTATACAGGTATACAACATACTGAATCTAGTGTCAAGTTCCTACTATGTACGGGTAGATCATTAATTTGAAGGTTTCGTCATGGTGAGTGGTGAAACACAGAAAGGTACCTACGCAACCCACTGCAAAATGATGATAATAATTAATTTGTAACGGTGCATAGAAACTTTGGAAAAAAATGTGTGTTTTCAGACTTTTCAAAAAAACAAAAAAAAAAAAAAGAACGAGATCTCGCATTGAATGAGACCTTAGATATAACCACCTCGCATCGAACGAGACCTCGCATTGAATGAGACCTTAGATATAACCATCTCGCATCGAACGAGACCTCGCATTGAATGAGACTTTGGATACAACGACCTCGCATCGAACGAGACCTCGCATTGAATGAGACCTTAGATATAACCAACTCGCATCGAACGAGACCTCGCATTGAACGAGACTTAGATACAACGACCTCGCATCGAACGAGACTCTCTGATCTTACGAGACCCTGGGTAAAACGACATCGCATCAAACGATACCTAGGAAACAACGACCTCACATCAAACGAGACCTTGGATACAGCGATCTTGTTAATCCAGTCTTTTGTTCCCCCACTTGTAATCTGTTACAAAAAGGGATCCAACGAGTGTCAAAACAGTTGACCTCGGCTCCAACTCCAACGAGAGAGAGAGAGAGAGAGAGAGAGAGAGAGAGAGAGAGAGAGAGAGAGAGAGAGAGAGAGAGAGAGATCCCGTCGGCGTTGAAGAGTCCAATGAATTCAAGCCATTGCATAATAACGGGTTTCGTATAAAATACAGTATGATAAGGATGTGATGAGTCAGTTAAAGGTTTTTTTTCCATATAAGCTATTATTATTACTTTATCATTATTATTATTTTCACTCTCATCACAAGAAAGTAACAGTTCTTCGGACGGTTAGAAAAGACCCTGATCTTGTGCAAAAAAAATGTAGCGAACTAAACATAGGCTATAACAGGGAACCCCACCATGATGGTACAAGTACAAAGTCGTGGCCAATTGGTGTGGGAGATAAACCCCTTATCCCGGGGTGGGGGAGAGGGGGTGGGGGTCGTATGTTATCTATAGAGGGAAGGGGAGGGGGGACTCAAAACCTAGTCATTTTGGTCACTCTGCTGGTGAGGTGCATTATTTATTATGAGGCCATTTAGTTCAAAGGTCAAATTTTTAAAAACTGAAATCACAAACAAAACCCAACTACCCTTAAAGAACCTCCCCCCCCCCCACCCCCCCCCACCAATTGTGGTAGAGAGGAGCGGGAAGGATATATTTCAGTTTTAAAATAGTAATGGATCGAGATAGTACTTGTTTTCTTTGTGAAATGTGTGTGCTCACCATCCTACAGCTTTCTTCATTCTGCTTTAAGCGTACCTAGCAACTGACGTTCGTCAGCCTAAAACCAGAACGAGGCTATTGTGGGCTACCTGACTTCTACTCAGCTCACTTCGGTCTAAACTGTATCACTCTGGTAACAATGGCAACACACTAATGCTGCGGCTAAAGAAACATTAGGCATTACAGACGTATTACGCCACCCAATTTTCCTTCTGTTGGTGAATAGGAACTGATACCACTTTTTAGTAAAAATTCAACAAGATCTGACAGAATCAACTTTTTCTTTTCTTATTCATTTATTCTTGCAGTCACACAGTAGCCCAGACTATGTCAGTTGAAAAACGGACGGGGCCCGGAGGGGAGGGAAATTGTGAAGTGCAAATGAATGTAAAGCTTTTTGTCTGAAAAAATACAGGATGCATTTGATAATTGGATACGATATGGAAAAAAGAAATAAAAATACAAATGGATCTAGCAGGGGGTTGGAAAAATACAGGACGACACGATAGGGAAAACATGAAAAAAACCCCAAAACAATGGATCAAGAATGGTGTCGAACTCGTAATAAAACACTGCTTGCAAACCCAACACTCCACCACTGGGGTCACAGCGGTGGTTATTTGTGAGCGACACATAATGTAGGCCTCTATTATAACCCCACCATCTGGCCGGAGAGCCAAAAGGGAACCGGAAGTTTGGCTAAAATTGTACGAATAACTGGCGCGGTGCAAATAATCACTCCATTATCAAAGGACCAAGTGAGAATAGCTACTTCTAAAAAAAATCTTAAATATTATTCGGATCCAATTAGAATGTTTGCTCTTCTTTTCCCTTCTCATGCCAAACCGTCTTCTCACGATCATATCAGCGATCCTAGTTTCTCTTTTAAGTGAAGGCCAAGAATGCTAAAATTAAAATGAGAAGTCATGAGTCATTCAAACGTAAACAAAATAGCCCTATCTGGATAGATATAAGGTCCGAAAGTAAAAACATCCAAACATGTTGTGATTACCAGGATTCTTCAGAACCTACCAATCAGTTGAAATATTATTTAATTTACTAGGATATAAAGGTGAATAAAAGGTTTTCTCCCAATCAATCGTAAGCCTTTGAGACAAACAAATTTGAAGTTTTTCCTTAGTAACAATTTGACGGATTACTTCTCTTGCTCTATACAGCATTCATTCGTGTTCATAGGTTTACCAAGTCCACGAATAATCAATGGAGGCTATGCTATTTGCACGAAAATTTGTAACTCTTTTTCTCTTCACTCCACTTTCACTCTAAAACCTTCTTGAAGTACGATAATATATCTCCTCTGAAATCTACTCTGATATTAATATTTTCGATTCTTTAGCATCTATAAATCTTCTTTCCTTTTTTGTTTTCTTTTTTTTTTTTTTTGTTATAAGGTTCTTGCTATGGGTACAAAACAAATTAATCGTAGTGGCCTTGATGTACCGAGAACTAAACTGTTCTTTCCGCTCTGAAAAAAGCACAATACCAGATTGGCTTACATACAGCTAGTTTTTATTCGAAATAGTATAATCTTTAATTGTCCACGTTTTATGGAAATTTGGTTCAAGTTTACAATTTCTTCTATAAAAATAAAGAGAGTTGATTCATAAAAGTAAATGAATATCAAGTAAATGTCAAGTCCGCATTCTGCATAAAAAAATCTGTCGGAGCAAAAATGGCGTACCTTAAAAACGACATCACAAAATAGAAACGATTCATCGCATTAATTTATTCCCTGTTAACAATATTTGGTCAATTCTCTGACCCTTTGCAATTAAAAAAGTGAGGGGTGGGGTAACACAGAATCGCTCTACAAATATAAAAAGCTCCTTACCCAAGTATTCCCTGGCATATTACTCGTTTGGGGGAAGTCCCGTCTCGAAAACTCCCTTGCTTCTCCGAATTTGTTGGCGATGATACACCAGATATTACATGACTGTTTGATACAGGCATTCATTTACACATCATGAACTTTTGGTTGTAAATTTTAGTTTTTAAATGTCTTTATGTTGCCTTTTTTTTTAGTAGTTAGTAAAAGCTCACTCACAAAACACACTTCTCCTATGAAATCATCGTCACCAAAACAGAGGTTGTAACCACAGGGATAAAACAAAGGTAAAACTACAATTAACCAGGTTCTAAGATAATTTAGGCAATATTCTATGATGTCATCTTTCTTGTTCTTTTTTTCCAGTTCATAAGGTCTTCCTGTTATTGAAATTGCTGTTTTTCAGAGACACACTACCGTGTTTGTCAAAATGGATTTGACTTGCAACTCCTCAAATGATTCTGAAGCAGACATTCTAAATGAAAGAATACTGCCTGTAGAACTTCAAACTCCCAACATTGTACATCCATCCTATCATGCTATTGTTTCACCAAACATGAGTGATGGAAATAATAGAGTCATAGAAGGCTTTGGTGGAATACACGGAGGTGAGATTTTTATCTTAGGAAGCACTTTCAATATTTTGTGAGTCCATTGCCATTAAGTTATTAACATCCTTGTTGCCTACTGTTCAGCATAAAGTCTAATGGTTTCACATAGGAGGGGCATTAATGAGGGGATATAGGGATTCTCCATTAATTTGAAAATTTAAATTGGAAAATCAATAGCATTCATAGACCTCAGTTGAAATAATATCTGACAGTTTTATTCTTTTTTTAGTTTGAATGCGTTAAAAAAGATATCTGCCGATACATAACACAATATCCCAGGGTAGTTGAACTACAATGTTGAATTTATGTAAATTTTGTTGGCTCATCCACCTAAATGGATTTTTTTTTTTAAAGGTGAATGCATGTCTTTAACTCACTCATGATAGGTTGCATATTCACTGCTTATCATTCAAGGAAACACTAAAAGACTAAGAATATTACTCTCTTCTTATTTATTATTATTATTATTATTATTATTATTATTATTATTATTATTGTTATTATTATCATTATTATTATTATTATTTATCATTACAACATGCTATACAATTTTGTTTGGCACCCCAATAATCTTTCCTCATCCTAGAGCCATATTTGACAATTGTTGAAGAGCCTCAACAAAGAGGCTTTCGCTTCCGATACGAATGTGAGGGACCCAGTCATGGTGGATTACAGGGGATAAAAAGTGAGCGGGGTAAAAAATCCTACCCCACCATAAAGGTAATCATTTTTATTTGTTAAATGATGTTAGCATTAAAACTATCATTAACAGGATTAGAAATGTCATGGACAGTATTTTTGTTTTCGGAGTGGTTATTCGTACAATTTTAGCTAAACTTCCGTTTCCCTTTTGGCTCTCTGCCCAGATGGTGAAATTATATACATTATGTATCACTCACAAGTAACCGCTGCTGTAGCCGAAGTGGTAGGGTGTTGGGTTTGCAAGCGGAGTGTTACGAGTTTGACCCCGTGTTCAATCCATTTTTTTTTTCTCTTTCTTATTTCCCTATCGTATCGTCCTGTATTTTTTTACTACCTGCTAGATCCATTTGTTTTTTTCTTCCTTTTTTCCATATCGTATCCAATTATCAAAAGCTTCCTTTATTTTTTCTGACTAAAAGCTTTACATTCTTTTTCCCTCTCCTCCGGACCCCGTCTGTTTTTTAACTGACACAGTCTGGGCTACTGTGAACTGCAAGAATAAACGAATAAGAAAAGAAAAAGTTGATCCTGTTGTATCCTGTTGAATTTTTACTCAAAAGTGGTATGGTATCAGTTCCTATTCACCAACAAAAGGAAAATTGACGGCATTATATACGTCTGTATCGCTCACTAGTAAATATCTCTTTAGCCGCAGCGTAAATGTGTTGGCATTGCGACCAGAGTGATACGGGTTAGACCCTCAGCTAGCTTCCAATTTTTAATTTTTAGAATTTTCTTTTTAATCCAATTGTCAAATGTATCCTGCCTTTTTTCTAAAAAAATGTGTTGATGATCGCTGCACAACAATAGATCGAAATTTATACATGCATGCATTCACACACACACACACACACACACACACACACACACACACACACACACACACACACACACACACACGCACCACCCACACACACACAAAGAGCCATGAGTTTCAGGAGCCCAGCATTCAAATTCACATCAAGCCCCTGGGTGCTTCATCTCCACAGAGGTTATGCCAACCACCACACCACACAGATGTTTAGTGCTGAGAGAACAAACAGCGTATTGTTTGGAAGTTGGAATAATAATGGCAAAAGTCTGTATTCTTGATTGTAATGATATACTATACATATATATACACACACAAAATTTACCTTCAAAAGACATCCATCTGTTTCATTCATTACCATATTTTAATATGCAATGAACACCACCGGCACTCTTATAGCTGACATAACTGTGGTGGCAATACGCGTGAGTGCACCTTCTTTATGGAATTTGTCTATATTTTTTGCCCATATTGGTGTAATTCTAGACTATCTCTCAAACTTCTTTTCCTTGAATATATTAAGTGAAATAATTCTTACCCTATATTCGCACAAAACTTTCAAAATTTGTTGAAAATCACAAGAATGTCTCAAATGGCAGATACACGGTTAGAGCATTGGCACTTGACACAAATGTGTTGTGTGCTGTTATATCACATGATTGTTTCAGACCAAATGCTTATTAAAATTACTTGGTATTTACATTGGGGGCTGGAGATCCTCTGTAGATCATTTTTAGACTAAAAAAAGTATGACCTAGTTTGGCGCTTCCAAGGTTAGTATCGTACACTCACAATATGTAATTATTCATACATTCACACAATTAAACAAGAAATTTCACACAGGTAAGATTACAACTTAATATATATTCATAAATGTGACAAGGTCCTCTTTTAAGGAAACTGTTGAGAAAGTGTGTGTATTAAAATTGCTACTAATTAATTCTTTACCTTCAATTATTCTTTCTTTTTCTATTTTATGCAGCAAAATAGTACAATTTTTTAGCACCCATGAAAATGTTATTAAAAAAAACAAAAACATTTTTTTTCTTAAATCAAACTGTAGTAGTAGTTCTTCCTTGACCAGAAACCAAAGATATGACATTCTGCCTGCACACAAGCATAAATTATATGAAGCCATCTTTTAATCCACAATTCATGATTTCCTTATAAATCAATATAAACTTCCATTTCAGTCCAGTCTATTGATATTGAGGCTCATACGATTGTAAATTCCCAACATTCCACCATTATATTGCACCAATTTACATTTGTATGCTGTATTGACTATAACATCTGTAAAGTTCATTTAAACATTTATCAGTTAATATGGAAATGGGCCATACATAATTTTGTATTACTGTTATAACAAATGAGATATTTGAAGAAGGGATTTTTTTTTCATTGAAAGTTCCAATGATTGAATTTAACAACATAACTCAGTGAAAACTTTTGACAGCAAACAATTTTCCCTGCTGAAGAAATTCTGGGTGCAAAGATATACAAAAATCCAGTTTAAGCCAAAGACAACCAAGAAGTCTCTACATACACTTCCACTGTATTACACAAATAAAACAAAAATTTATGAGTACAAAACAAAACCACTGACAGAATAATGAGATAAATCTTTTATCCAGCAAGAAAAAGGCAACATTAAATAAATAGGAAACACATCTGAAATACATCAATCAACAGATAACTGTAACTCATATCAAATAAAGAAAAGGGTAGTTGTGTCTCTTATGCAACATAGAATACTGTTCAAAATTTACATAACCATAACCACATTAAATCTCAATGTAGAGTTTGTCCAACAATCAATGGACACACATTAAATCAAAGTCCAACAAAATAGTCAACTAAAACTGAAATGTGAAATGAAAATAGCTCACATGAGATTTTATCAAGCTTACTTTTCAAGTGCCCCCTTATTTGGCTTTAAGCAACATTATCATACTTTGGAAATTGGAAATGATAGACTTTCATTGCAATTTTCACATTTCATGGATAAATAAAGTCACATAAACACAGGTCTGGGGAATAGAATGCAGTGGAAGAATAGCCTCTCATAACTCAATTTATTAGTACATAAATTCATTGTATGCAATATTGTAATGAAGAAGGGATTGATTTTTAGAAGAGGAAGAGGAAAGTTTGACCTCAGAGACATGAAAACAAAACCTTTACTGCCACCTTTCACAAACTATTGAAAAAAAAAAAAACCCACCTAAAACAAAACAAAAAAAAACCCAAACCATTCTGTGTTTCCACACACACACACACACACACACACACACACACACACACACACACACACATGCACACACATAAAAAACCCCAAAAAACACTTCCATTTTGCAGAAAAACATGCAGTCGTCAATTTTATTCTATCCATGCAAGCACAATCAACTGGGTCATTAACCAATTTGTGTAGCATATTTCACTGTGATGAGTGTTGAATTTGATTATAGTTAGTGACACAAGCTGAAGGAGACTAATAACAGTTCCTATGGGAGCCAATGAAGGATCTAAAGCTCTGATAAATGATATGTAGCTTTTAATTGTTACACCATAAATACTCACAATCACAGACATATTCTTTTACCCATCTCAAGCTGACAGAAGTCATTGTGACCAGTCAAGGCCTTTTTCCTTGACAAAAGTTTTTTGTTTGTTTTTTTGCATCAAAGATATTGTTTTGTTTATTGAGAGTTAATGAGTATTCTGACAACCTTGCCTCCCTAGAGTAAGATGTTATGATTAGTAAAAAGAACAGAAGGAGAAAACATCAGTCACATGGAGATTTTTTGCATTAAACTTACAACAAATAAATTGTTTTACCAATATTTTACAGAAAACAACATAAAAGCAGGACCTCAATGGTATTTAAACTTTACAAATATGAGTAGGATCATCCTAGAATTATGACTTCAGAAAACAATTTTGAACAAATACACAAGCAGTGCAATGGCTTTGATTTGAATGGATATAGATGAAAAGTAGACCTGAGCCTCTTAGAACAACCTTCATCTTTTAACTAATAAAAATACTGAAGCTTACTTGAAGCAATAGGCAAAAAAGACAGACCAGGAAAAAAAGTCAGAGAGAAAGACCAATAGACAGACATACGGATAGACAGACGGACAGAAAAAGAGAGGGAGGGTAAATCCACTAGAATGAAATCATACTTTTGACATGCCAAATAACATAATGTGGTTTGGAATTCTGAGATCAAAATGGATAATTATTGCATATCCTGAAAAATTTATAATTTTACACTAAAACTCTGATTCAGAAAGGCTGCATGAAGTCACATTTATTTCATCTGTCTAATATGAACTCATTTTAATATGAACTCATTTTGCCATGTCAGATGATTCTTCACAACTGTGTCTATAAATCTACATCCAATGCCCCTCCTAAAACATCCATTTTCAAATTCGACTCAATAGGATATCATAAGGCAGCTGTCTCAACAACATTTGTTTCTCCTGGTCTGTCAAATCAGATGATGACCTGGAAATATATTTGAAGAAAAAACAACAAAACATTGATTCGCAAAGTACAGACTTTTAGAATATATTTTTTGTGCTCATTTCTTAATCAAAAGATTGCACAAGGAAAACAAAACTCCAATACCTGTCAAAGCAGTTTTTATTTGTGGATTCAAACCTCAACCCTTTAAAAAAAAAGTAATATAGGGTACAGTAAGTGCCTTTCAAATCAAAAAGGTACATGACTAAGCACACATGGTGTACCTAAAGAGTGAGACCACATGAAAATGATGGTCATGACTTCTCAACACTCCCCTATAGTAGCAGCACAATGCTGGCAAAACGTACAGATCATAACACCCTTTATGAAGAGTGAATCAGACTCTGAACAATACATCTATATCTTTGGTTTCACAAAGCCAAGCTATTATCCAGAAGTCTATAACTTTTTTACAGCCACAAAGGAACATTTTTAGGGTAGCATACTCAAACAAGGAAAATTATGCCAAAAATCGTGCTTTAAAAAGTTAATTTTATAGCATTTCAAATTGAGAGCTTTTCAATTGGGGGCTGAACATTTTTTTGTATTGTACAACAACCCAAGTAGGTCAGGTTTGAACCCCACTTTGGTTTTTTGTGAGATATTCAAAACATGTTGCTCACCTACAATATGCGTGATTTCTATTGGGTCTAATGAATTATCTTGTCTTTTGTTACATTTCTCAGGCAGAAAACAGCCCATTGTTTTCATAAAGCACTTATTTACTCATCTTATCTCTCATTTACTAAACCGAGAATGATGTTTATTTTGGTTCTTTATTTTGCAAAACTAATCAATACCGAGTTTGATTTCCCACCATGAGGTCCTCCTAAAATGCTGAAAAACATTGGCATAATTACTCCAGATGACAAAATATTACCAGCTATTTAGAAAAAAATGATTTTTATTTCACAGAGTTGCCCTGTCAGAACTAGTCATTGAGTATGATTAAGAGAGCCAAAGAAACAGGAATCACACACAGTGTATGTGTGAGGTTGTATGCGTTCATGTGTGTCCTTGTGTGTGTGTGTGTGTGTGTGTGTGTGTGTGTATGTGTGTGTGTGTGTGTGTGTGTGTGTGTGTATGTGTGTGTGTGTTTTTATGAGTATATTTGCGTAACCTTATATTATTTTTTATGAGCAGGTACGATTTGTCAACCCTATTGTCAATTGTGATAGATCACTTGTCTGACTGGCTTTAACTGCAATTAACAGAGGCTTGTTTCTGATTGTGTAGTATGTGTGTGTAAATGGGCAGGAAGACTGATCAGTGGAATGTGTCTGAGTATAATTCATTGTGAAGCGCCAGTGAGCATTATTGAAATGGTTGCTGGCACAAAATAGATTCAAATGCTATGTTAATGTTAAGAATCTCTACTAGAGGATCTTCATTGTCTGAAGTATTCTCAGCCAACGCATGACATTTAAAATCAGGTTTTCTCCTATGAAGAAACCTTTCTTATTTCAACCTTAGCAGACCACTGGATGTAAAGCATGGTAAGAAAACTATATTATTTTCTTTTCAATTGAAAATGGTACAAATTTGTATTCTGTTTTAAATTAATACACAAAAAAAAAAAAAAAATGTCAGAGGACCAGGTGAAAAATGTGAAAATGGAAAAGTGTAGAAGAGCTACTCACATCAATCCCAAACTCCAAGATTCCCAAAAGAATCTTTAACCAAAGGGGCTGTTCCTCCTCTACGTTTGTGTTTGACTTTTTTGCTTTTGCTTTTGTTTTCTTTTCTTCTTTTTCCTTATGTTTGCCTCCTTCAAAAGATTGATAACTGAAAAACACACACAAAATATTCAGGGGCACTTAAGTTGTTTCAAATGTTTCCATAATTCTTAATTGATTACAACCATAACAAAGAAAATCATAAATAACCATAAACAGCATTTTTAGTCAAGGGAAAGTAGTAACACATAAAAAAAAAATCTAGACACAACTTTCATCACAGAGAATGAATGAGAGAAAAATGGAGCTAATTTTCACAAAGAAAGAACTATTAATACTAGAATTAAGAACAAGACTGTTAAATCTGAATGAACACTATGCCTCAACTCGACAGAAAAGAAAATACAGTCCTCTATTCTTTCCCAAATAAATAAGGTAAGAAAACAGTCACAATGAACTTCCATCAAAATTAGTTCATAGAGTAATCATTTTAGCACAGACTCACTTTTCATATTTTGCCACTAGGTCTTCATAGGACTCTGCAAGAAGTGTGGGTAATAAGTAGATGGTCAATTTGAACTTGGAATGCAAATAGTTAGGATGTCCAAAGAGACCAATGTACACAGGCCTCATCATAGACTCTTCAATGGTTACAATGTCTATTCCACAAGTGGCTGATTTCATATCATATTCATCATAGCTTGGATACTGAGTCTGGAAAAGGAAACAGATAAAAGATATTCAAAGTATTTATCGTTTAAAAGGTTTCAGGGATTGAGTTTTTTGCTTCTTAAGAAAAATATGTAGTCACTGAAATTATGCTTTGCTCAGAAAAAAAGGGAAAAGGCTACAAGAAGTATACTAATAAGTATCTGAAAAACTCAAGGACAAAATATTTACAAATCTTTACCTCAAGATAAGAAGCAAAACAATAAGGTTTTACATTAGCAAACTAGTCAATGAGAAAAAAAATAAAGGCCAAACCAGAAACAGACATAATTAACATGGGAAAAGACATTTGGCAGACTAATATGGAATACAATAAAAGTCCTCTCGATAAAGACGATCTTTATTATCAGTATTATCATTATCTCTTTCAATCCATTACCCCAATGACATTGCCATGGCGATTTGGCAACTTGCATCATGGTTATTCTGCCGGTGACACTGTAATTGTGTGTTCTTGCATTTAATCATTAATTTCTCCTTGCTACGGGTCTTCATATCTCTCATATGGAACATGTTTACTTATAAATATTAGCCCCGTAGCATGCAAGTGCCAAATTCTAAAGTTGTTGGTTTTGTGGACTAAACAGTGGAATATTTTTTATATAAATATAAAGATAGAGTTTTAATCCTTTTTTCATTTGACATATAATTTTATAACATTTGCATGAGTAGTTTCCTCACAAAAGCTTGAAAACAACCGATGCATACGGTCGGAAAAGTGGTGAAAAAATAATCATGTCCAACACCAAAAAAACCAAAAAAACCAAAAAAACATAGATGGAAAGAGCTAAGTAATACTATTCAATGGAAATAAACATCAAACACTCACTGTATAATTTTTGCTGGGCAAGATAAGACCAGAGAAATAATTTCTTCTTCAATGCATGTAAAAATCTTTATGATATACTTTGTTCCTCATTTAAAGATTTTATTGCATCTTTGTGATCACAAGAAGAGAGAAGAGACAAACGATTATTTCAGTTAAATTACTTCAGTTTCTGGTTTGTAGGTATTTGGGAAACCAAAAAGGAATGCTATATTTTTCACTCATGAGTTGCTGGATGAGGATGAGGCAGGTGGCCATAAATGATGATATTCAAAGAGAATAGACATAAAGATAGACTTTTGGCTTAATTTTGCAACAACAAAAATACCAAATCTTTTCACAAGTTCTCCAGTTTCTCCCCATCTCAATTTGCTCTCTATGAATTTTACACTTTCGACATCAGTTCAGTTTAACCCTTAGTGATCTTAAAAGTGACTTTTACGGTCACTAAGGTTTAACCAAACATTTTCAATTCTCACCTTTGAACTAGAATAGATATCAACATCCCCTTTCAAACTAATCAGCTCAAGCCGCAGCCGCCCATCTCTCTGAAGTCGATAATATGTAAAATTTTCTGCATCAATGATGTCCTCTAAAATTTGTATTATTCGTTCTTCATCTGCAACTTCTTCAGTGGTGCCCAAGCCACAGTGGAACATCAAGAATATAGCAATGACAGTTGTCCCATATTTTTCAGCCATAATCTGTAAAGTAGAGATAAAAAACATTAAATTAGCACTTCAAATATATGACCTTTTCAAGGGTTCAAGCCTTTGCACTCTGACTACTGGTTGTGGAACCAAGAAACTAGTGCTTGCGATTGAGTCTGATCAGAGCTGACTGACACAAAATTTCAAGTGATTAGTGATTTGTTACAAACTAATTGACCTGTCTCGAAAAAGACATTCCAGGGTAGGTCATCTATGATGTCTAATGATTTTTGTACACTGACAGCTACTTCTGAAAAGGCCTAAAGATCGAAATATTTTCTATCTTTTTTTTAGACCACATCATTAACCCTCACAAAGAGTTCACTTCTAAAGCAATGCAATGAATTTCTCTGTGGTCAAATTTAAAAGCTTAGGGACAAGAAAATCCAATCTTAAATCATTTGACTTGCATCAAAGTTGTCTTCTCATCTCATCAACAAACCCTACAACTATCCACAAGGATACTCAGACACCAGACAGTCAATGAAGATACTATGGCCAACCTAGCATGCCTTAACCGTACTTTACGACGTCGACAGTGGGTTGGATTTTTTGTTTGTTAGTTAGTTGGTTGGTGGATGATTTTTTCTTACTTAGTGAGTAACAGGGTGAGGGTTTGTAACTTCGAACTTCAAGAAACAAGAAAACAATAATCATCGAGGAATAAATTTGCTAGTAACGTCCCTTGACCCTCTGGTCACTAGTCACGCCCAAAACTTAGAACTCTTTTATGTTAAGTCCTCTAAACACAACTACACACTCAAGATGGCAGACCTCACAGAAAAAGTGCTACTTGCGATATCCGATGCCGGTACAGCCAGCTCTCTTGAGCTTGCTCAGAAATGGAATGAAAATCATCAGTCTATCGTTGGTGCTATCAAAAGTCTTCAGTCACTGGGAAATGTAAGTTTTCCCGAACTACTTAAACAGTTTCACCCTATTAGATATGTTGATGTCAACATATGAAAGTTCTGAGAAATGATGCAACATTAGGAAAGGCTGTCATTCTCAACCCCTTTTCCAGTTTTAGACAAATTTATCTATCGGATAATTTACAACATTAATGACATGGAAAGTGAAAATCTATCAATATTTAGGTGTCTTGTTGCACATCATAAGTAATGATAAGAGTTTGAAGCTTTAAAAATATTTTTTTTTTTTCATTAACTGAGCACCTCCAGTAAGTTTGATGGCTCTTTCACAGTTTTTACGTTTTAGAATACTAAAAAGGGTGTTCCGAATAATCACTGTCTAAGGAAAGTCTATCCGTGTTTATTTTCTTTTTGCTGAGATGGGAGAGTTCAGGTAAGACAAGAAAATAATCAGTGCAGGTAAGGCTATGTTTCTAGAAACGGCTGTGTGTATTTTACTTGTCTGAATATAATTTTGTTCAATCACAACACCCTTTTGCAGATATTTACTTACTTGTTTATTCAAAAACAGGTTGTTGTGAGGTCGGGATTTATTTATCTACAGCACAGTGTTCTTGTAAGCAGTTCAGTGTGCATGCGTTGAGATTGTTTTTTATGTCAAAAGTCATCTTCATATTTAATCTGCCAGAGGGTCACATTCACTTCTTAAAAGTAATTTCATTGTTTTCACTAGCTATTTAGTTACAAGTTCAAACTCCATCAGGTATTTGTTTCCCAACACAGAAATAATGGCGGGGAGCAGACACCTTGAATCAAAGATTGTGAAAATAGTAATTGTATGAATACAATGTCGAGAGGAGAACAAGACAAAGCCATAGAGAAATTGTCACTTCCGTTTCATTGTGTGGGCGGTGCCCACTTATGTGCCAAAGAAAGGTTTAAATATAGTTGAAGTATATTAAATTGTCTCAATGATCAGACCGCCTCGGTAGTGTAATGGTTAGCACACTGGACCGGCAATCCAGAGATCCGTGGTTTGAGTCCCGGCCGTGGAGGTCG
>JBCIKM010073841.1:0-14959 GCA_039654465.1 Melibe viridis | reverse complement strand
CACTCTCTCTCTCTCTCTCTCTCTCTCTCTCTCTCTTTCTCTCTCTCTCTCTCTCTCTCTCCCTCACTCCCTCAACCATTTTTTCAATTCACAGTCTGTGCTTCTGCGTCTGTGTAACTGCAAGAATAAACAAATACAAGAGAATCAAATTTGATCCTGTCAAATTTCCATCAAAAAGTGATACAACATCGGTTCCCATCTTTGTCAATTCATTCATTGAAGGAAAATTTCATGGCATGATATATGTACTGTATCGCTAGGATTGCCATTCAAGCAAAGTGATACGGGTTCGATTCCCTGCGGATTCCAAGTTTTTTTTTTGTTTTATTTTTTTGTTTGTTTGTTTTGTTTTTAAACAACTATATCCAATTTTCAAACTGAATGTGGGGAAATGTGATTGACCATGTCAGGTTCTTACATCGATTTTAATTGATATTTTTTGGAAGGTTTATCTCATTAAAGTTGTCAATTGTCATCTTGTTTTTCTGTGAATTTATTTCCTTTGTCTCTAATTACTGATATTAATGATCTCACAGTTTTGAATGCTTATAATTTTTCCTTTCAGGTTTTGAAAAAAACATGTCTGACAGCGAGGATAGCCATTATTCTGGAAATGAGAGTGATGGAGGAGAAGATGAGAAAGCTGGATCTGATGCTGAGGGCAGTGACCGAAATGACAGTGACAAGGGGGATGACAGTGATAAGAATGATGACAGCGATGCTGAGCAAGATAATTCCAAAAATGTTGACGATGAGGCTGAAGAAAGTGATGGGGAAAATGAGCCAGAACCGGAGGAAGAACCAGAAGGAGAGGATCTTGATGAAGAGGTAACTACTGTAGTCATGGAGTTCTATTTTTTAAATTTTGTTTCTTTTCACAAGTTAAGTAATAAAAAGCTAAGGTACTAGCATCTCATTGGCATCTTGACTTGTATTTTATTTTTATTTTCTCATTTACTTACTTTGAAACATGCTCTATTATTTTTTTCCTTCCCTTCGATTCTGTTTTAACAGGAGTATGAAGAAGAAGAGGAAGATCGACCTCGGAAGAAAAAGAGAACTGGTGGTCTTGGATTCATCATTGATGAAGCCGGTATGAAATTGATCATCATCTATAATTTACTAGAACATAAAAAAAAAAATTATGGCACATATTTTACCTTTTATCCGATTTAAATATGTTTGTATCACACATATGTGAACTTTCATCTTAAAGGTCATGTTTTGTGAACATTTTTTCTTTCTTTCTTGTGTTCTCTTTATTTTGTTTCTTCAATTCTTATTTTTTAAAAAATTTTTTATCATAGACTTTTTGGAGTAGGTGGTTGAAAGGTGTTTGTGTTAGGTTCTACACCTGTTTTATTGTTCAGCTTTCACTCACAGTGTCATGGTTCTCTAGTATCATCTGATCATATTGTAGTGCTTGCACTGCTGCTCACCCGAGCAAGATTTTTTGTGGCATTTTAATTAGTTAAAAGAAAAATCTAGGTGTGGGTAACCAGATGGCAGTGCAATTCTTCAACTGCTCTGCATGTGAAGTGAAGTAACTATTTCTGTATTCATACAAAGGCAAATTGAGAAAAAATTGAGTGATGTCAAGTGCCTTGTATAAAATATGATCAACTGATTGCATAAATTATTTTTAATTCTCTCAGATGTGGATGAGGATGATGAAGAAGACGATGTTGATTGGGAGGATGGTGCGGAAGAGATCATTGATAGGAAATCGACCTATGATGCTACAGAGCGTGAAATAGAGAGTCATCAAAGATTGCGACACATTTGGGAGTGAGTTAATTCTCTATGTTTTCTTCCTTTTTTGCGTTGTGAGAAAAGATTTCTTTTTTATTTTCGTTGTATTTGGTGTATTCTTAAGGCATGACGTGTACATTATGAAAAAAAGGCTTGAGAATGAAGCATTGTCTTTTACCTTTAAGGAGCTTTGTATTGGAATTGAAAATTTATATTACCTCATATTTAGTTGTTTGCCCGTCTGTATTTGTGTGTCTATGTTTTATTTCACCTTGCTCTCTTGACGGGAAATCTGGCATTCAAGGTTTCATTCACAATACTATTATTTATTCAACTTCAAAATGATGTCCTCGCATATCATTTCACGTGTGATGGACTTTGTCTTCTCACTTTATTGTAGAATTTAACCTTGTTTTCATTCATTTTATCAATTAACCTTTCAAAATTGCCTTTGTTTTTTTGTTTTTTCAGGAGTCAAAGGGAAGATGAAATTGAGCAATATTACAGACAGAAGTTTGGTGATGTTTCAACAGCTGAACGTTTTGGCGAAGGAGAGGAGATGTCTGATGAAATTACTCAGCAAGGAAGGCTGCCAGGTGTCAAGTAAGAGAAATTTAATTATCCATAGTTTCACTTGACATTTTGTGACAACTTAAAAGGACCAATTGTCTATTTGATTTTACATGAAGATTTTATAAAGTAGTATTTGTGATGCCCTGTTAGTTTGGATTTTGGACATTTTTTGGTATTTTAAAGTAAAAGGTGAATTTATCGTTTTGTAAAAATGTCTTTTTGTTTTTCTTTTTTCAGGGATCCCAATTTGTGGGTGGTTAAATGCAGAATGGGCGAAGAAAAAGCAACTGCCATTCATTTGATGAGAAAGATGATCACTTTTCAATACACAGAAGATGTACGTTTCAATTTGTTATGTATTCTTCTCTTTGTTTTCATTTTCTTTGACAGGCTGTTTTTGTGGTTCCACTGAATAGAGATTTTGATTGCACCAAACTCAATAATAATGATAACATATATATATATATATCACTTTATATTTATTCCTCCTATTTTAATTTTGGAAATGATGATTGAATTATTAAGGCTCAGCATGTGTGAAGGAAGTAAAAAAGAAATTGTATTGGTAATGACAGGGTAGTAAGAGGGGGAGAATTCTAAATGTTGAATAGCCCAGATTTTTTAAAAAGATGTCACTGTTTAGTCAGATTCTTTATATGACTGTAATATGTGTTGCATCATTTGTTTTAACTTTTCTCTCTCCGGGCAGCCCCTTCAAATCAAATCTGTTGTTGCAAAAGAAGGATTGAAGGGCTACATCTATATCGAGGCATACAAACAGACCCACGTCAAACAGGCCATTGAAGGCATTGGAAACTTAAGAATGGGATATTACAAACAACAGGTCTGCAAGGCTTTACTCTATTTTCTATTACTTACGTTTTCCACAATCAAAATTTATGGTGTCAGGAAACTGTTCAAAGGTTAGTATCAAATGAGCATGGATGTATAGCATTGACTCATTGTCGAATTTTTTATTTATTTTTTTTTTTTTTAAATAGTTATCTTTTTTATTTTTATAGTTGGTGTTGAATTGAACAATATTCTATGCTTTGTGACATAGATTTTATTCTTAGTTTAGCTCTAAAACTTTGGTAAAAAATATATTTGCATAATCAGAAATGCATTAGGGTGGGAAGAGGGGAGGAAAAGAAAAGATGATAATTTTCTTTTGCGGCCTATTTTACTGTATAATTTTGTGTTTTTTTTCTGGAGAGGAGTCTCAGGATTTTATGTCTCTGTCCACAGATGGTCCCCATTAAAGAAATGACAGATGTGCTCAAGGTGGTGAAGGAAACGGCCAACCTCAAACCCAAGGCCTGGGTGCGACTGAAGAGGGGAATCTACAAAGATGATCTCGCACAGGTAAGAGCAGCTAATTTTAGATAATTGAATAGAACGCTCTGCAGCCTCTGCCCGTATCCCCCTGTGAGGGTCAGGCCGGGTGCCTGGAACATCAACCTCTGCATATGGTCAGAAGCGGCAAGATTATGGAATTCTTCCAGTCTGTTTGTCTCATATAAAAAGTGCGTTGGAATTTTACATACCTGACTGTCTGTGCCTGTGTCAGTAAACATAGTAATAATATTAATTATGTAGTTTATTTCTAACACGCCTAATCCACTATGGCGGCTCAAGGCACGCAAAAAGTGTACAATTATCGACAACTGCGGACTACATGCATTGTTTGACTGAAAACCAAATGCATCTTGTGAAAACAGCTATAGCAGGGAGATAAGACAATTTCTCATTGAACCCTTGATTCCAAGAACCCAGTATCTGTCCATTCGTCTTCTGTCATTCATAGTGCGTGTGTTGCCTCTTCATTGTGATTGCAATACATGGCTGTGTACATTTCATCGGATGAAGCAATGTTAATGACAGTATCAATTTCCAAAGATGTCATTTGACACTTAACTAGAACCTTGTTCTTATTGCTCGTCATCTGTGATAGTTTATACTACTGTTAGGTTGTACATGTAAGGGTACTCCCTTGGTCAAGGCTAAAATAGATCATACATACATTTCACAGAAAAGTGTTATAAAAGGCTGGGTAGGTTTGGAAAGGTCTTTTTCATTCTTTTGAATTTCTTCATGATGGCTCTTGAATTCTCGTGTTCTCCAGTTATTCTTTTGAGCTTTTTAATTTTTAGCTCTTATCTCACTTTTGCTTTTTCACTATGCCTTGGATTCACATTGTTGGATTAACTGTTGAATTAATCGACTGAGGTTTGAAAATGTAAGTTTTGTCTTGCAAAAAAAAAAAAAAGATTATCAAACTATCAGATACCTTTTGTCTGGCTTAGTAAGATTGATATCTGAATGAACATAGAGAGATTTCAATATTACTTAATAGAATTAAGCATGCTAAAAGGTGGTGAGGCATTTTTATCTTAATATTTTGAGAGGATCAATTGGACCGTACAACAAAGAAAAGAACAAGTTTGCACAAATTTTAAGAAGACCTACCAGGGGGAAACTCAAACTTTTTTTTTCTCCACACGGTCATAGTAAGCTATAAAATTTTTTCCTTAGATCTGTAAAATTGTTTCATTTTATCTGTATAGGTTGATCATTTCCTTTTTAAAAAAGAAACCTGATAGAAAGTACACCTTTCCTGGGGTTTTTTTTTTTATTCTTGTTCTTTTAAAAAAAAAAAACAAACCTAAGTTTCCTTTCGCTGTTGATGTATTTAAAATTTTGACTCTAGGTTGATTATGTGGAACCATCTCAAAATGTGGTCCACTTGAAACTACTCCCTCGTATTGATTACACTCGACCTAGAGGAGTCTTGAGAACTTCCAGCAACCCAGATCAAAGCAAGAAGAGAAAACGGAGACCAGCTCAAAAGCTTTTTGATGTGGACACTATTAGGCAAGTGATGTCCAAGAGACCTGGTGATGTGTGGATGCTTTCCTCTCTTTCTCATGATGTGAATTTTACTCTTAAGTTGTTTATTATTATCCCTTAATTTGTTATTCATCACATTGTGCAGGACTGTAAAGCAATAAATAGATCTGTCACTCAAAAGGCAATTTAAAAGATATGCGAGTATCAAATTAATTTGTGTTTTTGTCAAGTTTTTATTCTTTTACTATCTGTTCAGTTTTTTGTGTGTGTATTTTTTTGTTTTGTTTATTTGTTTTTTTTAATTCAGATTTTGTGGCACAAACTGCACAAAAACAGTTACTTGGAATTTGATGTGAATGGTATCTTTGTTGTTTGTATTTCAGATCCATTGGAGGGGAAGTAACTTCTGATGGAGATTTCCTCATCTTTGAGGGAAATCGGTACAACCGCAAAGGCTTTCTATTTAAGAGCTTTGCTATGTCTGCTATTGTGAGTTGATTTCTTTGACCCTGCTGAGATCTTGTGTACATTGACTTGTTTGTACATGTTTCCCCAGTTTTAATCTTTTTATGGTGCTTGCATAATACAGACTGTCAATTGCATTTTTTTTTTTTTTCGTCTTTTTAAGAGAGAAAAGTAAATGAAGGGAATTTTTAGACGTTTTGGAAAATAGAAAAACAATTTCTTTTTAGTTTTTGATTCATAATGTCTTTAAACTCATGTCACGCTGCATTTTCTTTCCTCTCACAATTCTAGCTTGCTGAGGGGATCAAGCCTACCCTTGCTGAATTGGAAAAGTTTGAAGATCAACCTGAGGGCATGGATGTTGAATGTATCCTTTTATGTTACAAGAAAAGCATAAACTGCATTCCTTTTGTTTATCTTTTCTATTTTTTTTACTCATTATCAGTGCTACTTTTATCTTTACAAGAGAGTCCCCTAGTTTTACGAACGGTTTGAAAACTTTGACACTCTGATTGAATTGACTACCACTCAAACACAAACAGACACATTATACCTACACATACATCTATAGAGAAAAAAACAACAGCTGTGTCAGCACCACCTCTCCTCCTTGTGCCGTGCATGCACACATGCATGTGTGTGTGTGTGTATGTGTTAACTAAATTAATAAGTGTAGTTGACCCAAGTGTTGCACAGAAACCTTTGGGATAATTATGATAATTCAATTTCTATAGCGCATTCCGCCGAAACGTTAAAGCGCTTTACAATATGCAAACATGTGCGAACACACACTCACACATATTTCATGCACACACACACACACACACACACACACACACTCACTCATACAAAAGGTACTCATCTTTTTAAAATACTATTTTACAAAATATTACACCAGCGTTCAAATTGGTAAAGAAATAACATAGGAGACATTGATATCCACAAGTAATAGCCTTAAATATTATTTATATTATTCACAGGAGATATTTTTTAAAAAGGAAAGTTTTTAGAATTTTAAAATTACAATTGTCATTCTTTCATATTGTTTTGGCGTCTAGTTTGGGAGCCTTTTTTATTTCTAGGAAACCTAGTACAATCATTATAATATTAACGTAGGAGTATGACTTCAAGCACATACATTTTTTTCTGCACTAGAAGTGGGATCCTCACCTTATGAATTTATTTGGCTTTCAAACTGTCACAAAAAAGTGAGAGATTAGACAGGTTAGAAGTATTCCAGTATACAGGAGTCTTTAGTGGGCTTAGTCCTGTACTTCAACTCGACACGATAGAGACCTTAACTTTTTCTCTCAGTGGTGCCGGAGAAATCAGACAGTGAAATCAAGCACACACTGCAGCCTGGAGATGTGGTGGTCGTTGCAGAGGGAGAGTTGCAGAATCTACAGGGTAAAGTCATCAAAGTGGACGGCAACAAAATTACCATGATGCCCAAACACGAGGACCTCAAGGTGAGGGGTGGTTGTTATATTGATTTCTGATTCGGATTGGTGCATTTTTGCTCTAAAAATAAGAGGTTTGCACTATTTCTGGATCCATAGAAGGCATAGATACACAATTATTTTTTTTTTGTGTGCAATCTTTTAATCATTTTTGTTTCATGATGTCACTGGTATACTTTTTTTGTTTCGGAGAAAAGTTTATAGATTCTTTAAAGAATAAAAAAAGTGGATTTGCGGCTATTTTTTTTTAAATTTTTTTTTAATTTTTTGGTGCTATTTTGGAAAGTTTTAAAATAGTATTTTCTGAATGTGGTGAATAATTTTTATAGGATGGAGTTATGATGACTCAGAGAGGTATACATAAAGGCTTTATTTATTCTGACCTGGAGTGATAATATCCCGTAACTCGCTGTATGCCATTCTCACTCGATTTTGGCATATAACAGAGAAAGAAATGGAGAACTGATTCAAATTGTTTGATGCATTAAATAAGTGAGATTCAGACTGGGGCATTCGAAGTGGGAGAAAGTAGGTAAAAATCAATAAAGATGATAAAGGCAGGTGAAATGTTAACTAAATTACAGCTGGTTTTTCACTTTATCAGACAGATCGGGTGAGAATAGCAACTTTCATACAAAAAAATCACCAATTATTTTTTGTTGCTTTCGCAGGGCAGCACCATAAGACATTTTATGGAGACTGTACAGAAATATAATATCCATTATCATCTTGTGCAAAACCTTTTGTTGCCTCTTCTGTCAGGACCCGCTGGAATTTCCTTACACAGAGCTCAAAAAGTACTTCAAGATGGGAGATCACGTCAAAGTGATTGCAGGCCGTTATGAAAACGATACTGGCCTCATAGTGCGTGTTGAGGACAACGTCATCGTGCTCTTTTCAGACTTGACCATGCACGAGGTAACAAATTTATTGTTTCATTATTTGGTCTTTTTTATTATTATTTTGTTTTGTTTGTGTGTGGGTTTTGTTGTTGTTGTTGTTTTTTTGGTTTGTTTCTTTTCTTTATTCCAAGTGGATGCTCTAATGAAAATTAATGTGAAAAATCATTCCAATTTCTGACTGCAGGTACTTTTTTTTCCATAATTAACTATATTTGTGCAATTTTTGTCAACAAAGATCTCTGCAGTGTTTGCACAGAGCTGCATAATGGGCTTTTCTCAAACAAGGTCATCCAAAAGAGATAATATATCAGAAAAATGACTCATTTATGGGCTTAAAAAGGCTGTCGTTGATTTCTACTCTGAGATGAGAATTGTTTTTTGGTAACTATTTTTTAGTAATGGCTTTGGTGGTTTTATTGAAACAAGTGTATGTATTTTTTCGATTGCAGATTTATATATTTCTGGGTCATAATATCATTTGATAGTTTAATTCTTAGGAGAAAGGATCAGAGATTTAAAAGCATTGCCGATTCATCTAATTTTTAAAGGGCTATGTTTATTGTCGTGTACGACTTAAAAACTAAAAAAACAAACAAATCTGCTTAACACCTTTCATTGAAGATTGTCAGTGGCAAGAATGTTTTGTTGTTTTAGTTGAAAGTGCTTCCCAAAGACATCCAGCTGTGCACAGACATGGCCACAGGCGTCGACTCCCTGGGACAGTTCCAGTTTGGAGACCTGGTCCTCCTTGAGTGAGTGTCCATCACTGTGTTCTCCTATCACATCATTAGTCACCTTTTTTCTCTTTTCAATTACGCTACATGTTTTCTATTTAGGCTTACACCAAGCCTACTTTTGTTCTGTCTTACCTTTTTACCATGTATGAGCAAGTGAGAGTTATGGGAATTCTTATACTTACTTGTTAGCTTTGTCTAGCATCATATTTTTATTTAGTCTTCATTTGAATAGCAGCTGCTTATTGTTTGGTGGTCTTTCCTTTTTACTTTGAATTGTTTAGCAACATTTTGATGGCTATGATGGGCTGGGTTGTTTTTTTTTTGTCTTCTTCTTATGAGTTCAAGTTACATTTAAATTTTTTGAAGTTAACATATAAAGAATTAAGTCTCAACTTCAATGGTTTTTTTCCCCTCTTATGAGTTCAAGTTACATTTAGATTGGTTGAAGTTAACACATAAAGAATTAAGTCTCAACTTCAATGGTTTCTTTTCCTTCTTATGAGTTCAAGTTACACTTAAATTGGTTGAAGTTAACATAGAACTGATAAGTCTCATCTTAAAGGGTTTTGGTTTTTTTCAGTTTTCCCAAGATTTTGAAGAAAATCTGTCTTTTATATATTATGAAAATGTTGTATTTCTCAGCTTAATTGTAACTTTTTTCCTTTTTCAAATGCATCGTTGCCCTTTTTTTAATCCAGTCCACAGACGGTTGGCTGCATTGTGCGTTTGGAGAAAGAAAACTTTCAAGTGTTGAGCATGCATAACAAAGTAAGATCTTGTTTTCCATCTCTTTATGGACTGAAATAAACTATGATGCGGACAATTTGAAAAATGGAAATGTTATAGAAAGTCTTTTAATGTTCATGTTTTGAAATTTTTTACCTCAGCTTATATCCAAAAGTTTGTTTGCATTTTTTTTTCTTCATCAGCACCCTATAACAATAATGATAGTAAATCTTTTTTTGTCTTTATGTGAATGTTTGATACTACTGTTGAGTGTTTTCAGTTGCTGATTTTCAATTAAGAATATTGTTTAATAGCAATCTCTGAAACCTTTTATCTCTAGCTCTGTTCCTTAGGTTGCTGTGTTCTCCTTTAATTTTTCCATCAGCATGCTGTGTGATTTTCAAATGTTTTGCTGTGTCGTTGTGCATCTCCAGGTGGTAAATGTCAAGCCTCAGTCCATCACCCGTAAGAAAGACACGCGTAACGCTGTGGCCCTGGATTCAGAGAACAACAACATTCAAGTCAAGGACATTGTCAACGTCATCGAGGGTCCACATTCTGTATGTTATTTCTCATGGAAGCGTCTTAGATACTGAAATGTGTCTGAGGTGTAGTCTGAAAGTTTGTTTTGACAGTATGTTAAGATGTTTTCCAAGAAAATTGTGGGCAGTGGTTGTCCACATTCTCTATGTAACTTCTTATCACCCTTGTTCTTTTTTTTATAAAATTTTTTAGTGGTAGCATCTAAGATGCTCAAATTGTTTTGAGGGTTAGCTTGAAAATTTTTTTTTGACATTCGGTTAAGATGTTGTTCAAGTAAATTGTGGACAGTGACTTATTAGACTTATGTCTCTTGATTACGAGGGTACATAGGGCCTCAAGTTGTGGGCGGTGGTGATCCACATTCTCTATGTAACTGATTGTCTCTCTTGTTCTTTTTAAAAGATATTAGTGATAGCGTCTGAGATGCTCAACTTGTTTTGAGGTCTAGACCTAAAGTTTGTTTTGCCTTGCCAGTCTATTACAATGTTGTCCAAGTAAATTGTGGATAGTGACTTACTTGACTTATGCCTCTTGATTCTCCAAATTGTGGGCAGTGTTGGTTCACATTCTCTTTGCAACTGCTTACCACTTGTTCTTTTTAAATGAAGATTTTAGTGATAATGTCTTAGATGCTTAACTTGTTTTGAGGTTTTGACCAAAAGTTTGTTTTGACAGTATATTAAGATTTTGTTCAAATATATGTTGGGCGTGGTCATACAGGGTCATTTGGGTGAATGAATGAGAGATGAGGAAGAATGAAAGGTACAAAGCAAGGTTAGTGGTGACAAAGACAAAGTAAGACCTAGTCGTCTAGCTTCTTATGCCGCCAGGTTCTAAAAATGGACTAGGACCTTTTTGAACCTCGCATCCCTCTGTGACCACTTTTTGCCTAAGCCCCACCTCATTAAGCTTCATGCCACTATTTGACTGCAATAACATTTAAAAAAATAATTATTATTATTCATTATTTATTAAGTAATTGCTCAATCTTATAAAGCACATGGTGATTATTTTTCATTATGACCCAACTTTGACCTAGAATAACTTAAAATCTGGAACAGGTAGGCAAAAAATCTCTTTTAAGCTCTCTGGTCTAGACTAATTGACCTCACGTCGTGATGCCAAATTGCAGCGTTGAAATTTTCACTGTTATCAGCCACTTTGTTTTATAGGTATTCATGTGTTTACTTAGATGGTGGGCCACTTGCTTTACTGATGTTCAAAATGTGACGTCATAGCAAATTAGCCATATGATGTGCACCCATCAAACTGTTGTGACACAAACTGCCAATAAATATCTGAGCTTTGGCAAGAGGCCAGAGCTTTTTATCTTTCTTGGTTCTTTAGTTATTCTTATTATAAGTTGGAGCATAATAAATAACACACTGTACATTTTAGTTGCTTTCTCATTTGTGCTTTTGATATAAATGGACACTGTGGCAAAAGGAACCATACCCATCCATGTGTTATACATATACACAATGAAGTGTGGAATTTTTTGGACATAGATGTATTGAGTTACACTTGCATCATGCATAAGAAATTACGATTGTTGTCAATTAAAATGCTGGAACTGGAAAATTATCTCTGCTCCTTCTCAAAAATATCTTCATCTTAACTCCTGATTTAATCCTGATATACTACTTAACGTTCTTCTATTCCTTTTTTTTTTTACCTCAGGGAAGGTCCGGGGAGATCAAACACTTGTACCGAAACTTTGCATTCTTGATGTCCCGTAAAATGACGGAAAACGGTGGCTACTTTGTGTGCAGGACTCGTCATCTGGTGCTGGCTGGTGGTGGCAAAGTGAGTTGGTTTATCCTTAAATTTATTTTTATGGAGTATCTTTTGTTAATGATTGCCTTTGGTGTTGTTGATAACAGCCGAGCCAAGGCTGCTAATTAGGCTATACTCAGTCCTTCCATTTTACTGCTGATTAATTAATTAAAACTTGTAAAATAAAAATGCCCTTTGATAAATTGGCTCATTGGTCTTTATCAATGAGCAGATCCCACCAAGGCAACAGCAACTATTGTTCGGCTTAAGATGAAGTAATACCCCTTGTATTTCTCATTATGCCACGCAAGATTAGACACGGTGGACCGATTCTATGCCTCATTATGCCACGCAAGATTAGACACGGTGGACCGATTCTATGCCTGTCTTCATTTCTTGTGGTCCAGAGTTCTTCCTGGCTCCTTGGAGCTGGGTCCCAACACTGCTTAGGCAGTATGAAGGGATATGGATAACAAAACAAAACAAAATTAAAATATTGATATACCTAGAAGGTTGTATGCTGACTGAAAGTGACGTTTGCACATGATGCTAGATGTATAAAGTGGGGAGTATAATTGGTTGCGTGTTGCGCCAATCACACAATGCTGAATGGGAAAAGACACAAAAGTAGCGAACCTATTTTATAACAATCATCAAAAACCAAGCATTTTCCAGTTTACTGCCGGTCATCTTTCCCAAGTCAACTATCGTTGAATAATATAAATAATATACGACATCTTTAATCCTCTTTTATCCATCTATCTGTCCAGTAAACAATGAATTTTTCCTCTTTTTTCACTAGCAAACCAATACTACAGGAGGGTTCCAGCCTTTTGCTCCCATGTCCCCTCGCATCTCGAGCCCCGCCCATCCCAGTGGGGGTGACAGGGGAAGGGGCAGGGGAGGTGGTGCGGGTGGAGCCGGACGAGGTGGGATGTCCAAACGAGACAGGGAGATTATTGGCCAGACTGTTCGCATATCTCAAGGTCCTTTCAAAGGTAAAAATGCAAATGGGTGCCCCCCCCCCCTCTTTTTAAAAGGAAAAAAAAACTAAACTTTGTGATATTTTTTTTCCTTTCCGGTTTTTCCTTTTATTTTTGTTTGTAACTATCTGTTTTTCTCTTTTTCTCTAGTGGTCTGTCTTAATTCATCTCTTTCTATCCTCTGTCCGCCTCTGTTTTCTGTTCTTTCTGACTCTCTTTTGCCCTCTCTATATCCTTTTGGTAGTTTTTCAAGCTAATAAATAATTGCTGAAGTGGGTCAAAAACAAATTAAACAATAAAATAAGACGAAAGACAAATTGTGAAAGGTGTCAGAAGTTTTGAATTGAAGTTTATATTTTGATAATACTCTCCTGTTTTGAAGGTTACATTGGTATTGTCAAGGATGCTACAGAGAGCACTGCCCGTATTGAGCTCCATTCCAGTTGTAAAACTATTTCTGTGGACAGAACTCGTCTGCTCACGCTTACGTAAGTTCTACTCTGATTTTAAAATTATTTATTTATTTTTTCTTCAATCATTGTTCACTGTTGTTAAGCGCATTGAGCTATTTAGTGAAAAGGAACAGAGACTATCATTAGTAATTGTATTAGTATTGCTGTTCATTCTATTTGCTTCCTCTCCTTTCTCCAGAGGCCCAAAACCTGCGGGAGGCCAAACATCGACCTACGGAGGTCGTACGCCGAGCTATGGAGGTCACACTCCCAGCTACGGAGGACAGACCCCGCTGCACGGATCTCGTACTCCTATGTACGGTTCTCAAACACCCTTGCACGACGGGTCCCGTACCCCTCACTACGGAGGTGGTGGAATGACCCCTTCCCACGACGGCAGTCGCACCCCGAGTGGAGGGGGTAGCAGTGTCTGGAATCCTGTTAGTCCGAGGTAAGTCAGGAGTTGACTAATGTATGGCCGTATGGGTGAAAGTTCTGGTTTTCCCACACTTGCTGATTTAAAAAAAAAAAAAGAATTAGTTCAAGTTAGTAGGCAAGATTCAAAGCCTCGTCATTGTTGGTAGATCCAATTTCTAAAGCACATAGAGCATCCCTGTGGATATCCATCCAATTCAATCCATTTATTTCGCTCACTTCTTTCCGCCAAGAAGGACTCTGGACGTGTTACAGAAGAAATCTGCATGTCCACACACATACTGCTATTTCAATCAATTTTTACTTCACAAAGGATATGTGCTATATAATTGCAATGTATTATTATTGTTATTGTTATTATTTTTATTGAAAAAAAATTATATGGCTTGCTGAACTTCTTTTTTTATTTTATTTTATTTTGTTATTTTTTTATTTTTCTTTTTTTTTTTTTTTTTTTTTTCAGTTATAGTCATCATCTTTATTTTAGAATTACACGAGGGGATGCTTCAATTTTTCCTTATTTGCAGAATTTTTTTTTCTGAAGACATGTAATATGAAGTTTAATTTCCACCTTCCTTATTTTATCCTTCGATTTTTAAGCTGATAAGAAGAGGAAAACAGTTCCATCCTCAGTTTATTTTCAAACAGAGGCGGCTGTTGCTGAGATAGTGTTCTTTATGAGACATTGCAGATTGGCCTTCACAAATTGTTTCTCCTTTTTCAAAACTTTGGCTTTGACGTCCTATGCATGGTACTCTGATCCATTCATTGCAGGGTGAATGACTTTGACTACAACTTTGAGGACTCGCCGTCGCAGGACTTTGGAGGCAGCACCCCCAACCCCGCCACCCCAGGCTACCAGGCTGACTCCCCTATGGGGCCCTACACCCCACAGACCCCCGGCAGTGCTTACTCCCCCTACCCCGCTCCTTCCCCAGGAGGCTATGAAGGTCAGGCTGCCGGCATTGCCCTAATATTGATAAAATGATGAATTCATACAGGGTATAGGTTTTAACATTGGTTTGCTCATCTGCTTTTTACAGTGGGAATGAATAAAGCCAAATACATTAAACATTTTGAATATAAAACTTTAGAAGAAAAAAAAGCGATACATGATTACAATAAAATGTGAAAGGATATTTATGTTTTCTTTCCTTTCATAGTTACATACTATTAATTAAAACCTATGTCTTCCTTGTGAAAAAAAGCCAAGATTGTGGTCTGTCCACTGGGGAATTGAGGTTGGAGGCGTCCTTAGTACCTCTTCTACTTCTGTTTCTTTTCTTTCACTGAAGCTTTTTGTCT
>JBCIKM010073730.1:0-14961 GCA_039654465.1 Melibe viridis | reverse complement strand
TCTCTCTCTCTCTCTCTCTCTCTCTCTCTCTCTCTCTCTCTCTCTCTCTCTCTCTCTCTCTCTCTCTCTCTCTGGAAGGGACAGACCATTAACTACCTGATCCATCCAAAAGGTCCCTCAGATTTTCTTAAGAAATGTTTGCTTTTAATTCACTCCTTCTCCTACTTATCTTGTGTGGTTGGCTATTTGGCAAGCAACAGCGAAAAACAATAAGAAAATGCATAAAGAAAAAAAAAAACAGCCTCGCAATATGATGGTTCAAAGTTTAAATTGTACAAACGCCTAACAGGCTGCGGCAAGTCTTGTTCTGTAAGTCCTGTGTCGTCGTGAGCACCAAATGCAAGGTATGGGTAACCATAGCAAAGCTGTACGTATTATGGCGCCATCCTTTCTTTCCTATTTTGTATCAACAGGCAGAGACACCTGGTGGAGTAAAAAAAGATGAGTACGTGGTGTTTGCTTTTTGGAAACTTCAACAAATTGTATATCATGTGTTATTCTATTTTGTTTGAATTTCACTTTCTTCGTAATCACAGCCTATTTACTAATAATACATTTCTGATATTACTTGTGATGGAATTTTATATATTATCATCATTATTGTCGATTTGCTTGCTTATTAATCAATAGGTATGACTACTGCTGGAATTAATAATCACATCTCTTTCTTATTTTTTAACGTATGTACATGGTCTTACTTACATTACATCGTTTCTTTTTTTTCTTTTTTTTTTTTGGCGCTAGCCACAAAACAAAGCAGACGCATCATAGCCAATGGGATTAATTGAGACTTAAAATTACGGTAGCGTGTAGCTAACAACACCAAGAGTGTGTCAGCTCCCCTGTACCACACAATGTTGTCGTGAGATTTAATTGAAGACACACCTGATCGACCGTGGCACTGAAAGGGGAGATCGATCGTAGAGTATGACATTATATGAGAAGGGTGAAAATAAAAAATAATGATGATACACAAAACTAGAGTTTGTAGAGAGTAGAATCGTTAGGCTGAGGGAGAAAAAAATTATAGGTAGGCTACCAACTGACTTCTATGCTTGCTAGCTTGTTTATTAATGGTTTTAGTTTAGAGCCCCACGACACACAAGGATCATTGAGGAGCCAAGAGGAAAAGAAAGTAAGTGGATACAATTAGCTCAAAGAGGGAACAGATCAAACCACAAATAGCGGAGACAATAAATGAATAAATAAATAAATAAATAGATAAATAAATAAATTAATCCATCTCTCAAAGCACATAACACCACAGACAGATTGTTGACAATGACAAAAAAATGCATCTCCCTCTTTACAAAACTAAGTAATGGTCATCATCGATAACAGTATTATGGTCCAGGAAGCCCCAGGATGTTTAAGCCCCATTTTGTGTACTACAGCACTCAGTACGTTTAACTTGTGACCCTGGAGTTGTGTACGAAAAGGTATGTAATAAAAAACAGGACATCACAGTAAGGGGGAAAAAGTAAAACGACCTTCTGTGTAAAAGAAAATAAACAGAAGTAGACGTGCCCACCAGGGTCACTCACCCAACAACCGCCACCACAAACAGAAGAGAGACGCACATTGACACTGAAAGCGGTTTAAAAATTGATAAAACAGAAGCTACAGTTGTGTGAAATAGATCGTGCACTTTCGTTTGATACGCCTTGTATCCTTTGGTCTTTTTCAAAGAGCAGATACCACCAAAGGCAACAGCAACTATTGTTTGGCTTAACATCGAGTAATACCTAGTATGTATTGTTCATTATGCCAAGCAAGATTAGGCAAGGTGGACTGATCATCTGCCTGTCTTCATTTCCTTTGATCCCGACACTGCTAAGGCGGTATGAAGGGATAAGGATTACAAAACATTCGTTTGATATCAATGCCTGGGTAAATCACTTACTCTTCTCTGTGGATAAAATACATGATAATAATAATATTAATAATAATATTTGAATTTTTAGAGCGCCAGCGTCCATTTCAAAGATGCTCACTGGCGCTTTTGATGACCATTCTAGTTCCAATGACACACCAATGCAACAACTTAAAATGCGCAGTTAAAGAAATATTACAGCCAGCTGCTTTAACGATTATATCATTCTACTCACAAACTAACATACTACTCGTCCAATATTTCAATTAACATGATTATTATTATTTAGTTTAATCAAACAATAGGGCTCCGGCGTTTTCATTTTATGAGAAGCAAAGCCATTTTACACTTTAAATTGTCTCAGTAAAACTTACCTTTTATGAAGGGGGTGTGGGAGGGGGCAAGTGTCATGATTCATTTATACATAATGTAGTTTACAACCTTAGCTAATTCCTTCTCAAGTTATAAGTTCATTGTTTTGTTCTCATTTCACGGGAGGAACTAAAAGGGTGAGCAGATAAATAAATTCCGTTTTGTTTTAACGTAAGTCTTGACCCAAGAAGACTCATGATCTCTTAACACCCTTTGTGTCCAAAAGTATCCAGTGCGTCTCACTTGTGACCATGGAGTTATGTACCACTGGGTTGCAAACAAGACAATAGACAGAAACAGAACGCAAAAGAAAAGGAGAGAAAATAAAAGCAAGATAGCTTCAGTATGAAAGCAAAGACTAGATTCTGATATAGAAGTGCCCACCAGGGCACCAACCTTCTACTACTACGCACTTACACTCACACAGCACTGTCTCATATTGAAGTCAGTATCAATTACAAGTTCCACCATGTAATACAGGGTGGTTGTTTCGTGTTGGTTTTTGTTGTTGTTTTTGTTTTTTTTATGTTCTGATTCATAATTGGAATGGCTAAAAAAAAAAAAAAGAAAAGAAAAACAAAGATAGAAAGATAGGAAGTTCCTTTTTATGCCAAGGCTCAGTTGTGTATTTCCCGACATTTTGTGCCATACCAGAAAGCTTGAAATAGCTGTGTAGGTTTCAACCAGATTGTTGTATGTTCTTTGTTCACCCAGTTCTCCCGTTCACGATCAACTATCAATGTTTACATAATCATTTATTACTTAGATTACTGCTTTAAGTGTGCCTTCCCTTTCCTTTTCAGTGGCCAGCAGATACCGACAGAAGGCAAAGATGCTCACCCTTGGAGTCTCGTGCTCAAATTAGAATCCCCTGAAACCGAGATGAGTCTAAAGAAAGTGACATTAATTATGTATCCTGAGAGATACCAGTACATACTTTGTGGGTTAAGTCTTTGGATTTTTATTTATTTATTTATTAATTATTATTATTATTATTACTATTATCATGATTGCAACATTTGATGGTTATCAATAATAAAAAAAATACTTTACTGGGGTAATGTATGAGTGACGGAGCTTTCTTCTTTCAAAAAGGACAACACCAGTTCTTATTTGAATTCCCTCTTGACTCTTACTTCCGTTTTTGTTTGTATGTTTGTTTGTTGATTGCATTTTGGCCCCGAAACACACAAGGGTCATAGAGGAGACAACAACTTATGCTTGATGATATTAGTCTCATTCTTATTCTGTATTAGTGTACTCGGCGGATGTCGCTTTTTGTTTTATTTTACAGCAAACAGTATTTTGTTATTGTTAGTTTGTTAATTGGTGGTTTTGTTTGTTTATTGGAGGTTTTAGGGCCCCACGACAAACCAGGGTCATAGAGGAGCTCAGGGGAAAGTAAGATGAAAGAATTAGTTAAAAGAGGAAACAGATCAAACCACAAACAGCAGAGAGATGATTGATACTAAAAAAATAAACATCATCTCTCAAAACACACATCGACACTACCGAGAGATGATTTACAATGACAAAAAATATCATCCCTCCTTACAAAAATAAGCAATAGCCATCACATATAACAGCATTATGGTTTTAAAAAAAAAAACCTGTTTGTACAAAAATTCTTAGTACGTTTAACTTGCGACCCTGCAGTCATGTACCAAAAGGCATGAAATAAGGGATGACCATTGAGTTGCAAACAAGTTAACAAAAACAGGACATCACAGAAAAGGGGAAAAAGTAAGACGATAGCTTCAGAGTCAAAGAAAAAAGAAGTAGAGGAGCCCACCAGGGAAATTGGTGGTTTTAAGGCCGCATGACACATGAGGGTCATAGAGGAACTCAGAGGAAAGTAGGATGATAGAATTGATGATTCAAAGAGGGAATAGATCAAACCAAAAACTGAGGAGAGATGGTTTAAACTAAAAGATAAATATCATCTCTCAAAACATATCAACACCACCGAGAGATGATTTACAATGACAAAAAATATCATCTCTCCTTACAAAAATAACCCTTGGCCATCACTGCTAACAGCGTAATGGTTCAGGAAGACTCAGGATCTTTCAACCCCCTTTGTGTATAAAAGTACTCAGTACCTTTAATATATGGCCCTGCAGTTATGTATCAAAAGGCATGAAATAAGGATGACCACTGAGTCGCGAACAAAACAACAAAAACAGGACATCACAGAAAAGGGTAAAAGTAAGATGACAGTTTCAAAGTAAAAGATAAGAAACAGAAGAAGAAGTGCCCAACCGGCCACTCACACTACTGTAATCCAATGCTAATGTACCGAACTGGGGTAAAAGAAATGGGACTAAAGTAGAACGGTGGCTTCAGTTCATCTGACCTTGACAGTGTTGCAACTGAAGTATGACTTGCACAGGAGCCAAATTGGTATTGATATCTTCACGTCATATTGGAAATGATATCCAGTAGACCATTCATCTCACTATAACAACATAGCCTACATGGTCCCCCAAATCAATGCAGTAGGATTCTATACTTGGGGGCAGAAATAATGCACCACTTTTTAGGACTCTAAACTTTTGTAAAGTTGACCAAAGTCTTCATGCTATATATCAATGAAAAGAGCTGTTCAAGACCTATTAGACGAGGTTTAACTTTTAACTTTTTGAGAAATACATAACACCTAATTAATAAAAAAAACTACAGTTGTGTCAAAAACCATGATTACACAAATTTGCTCTCCAATTTCAGAACTGTATCGTTGATAGTGTCAATATTTGGTGTGACCCCCGTTCGACTTGATACAGGCATAAATATGTCTCCAAATCTACTGGATAAGCTTGTGAATGCTTCTTTGAGGTTTAGCCATGAACTTTTCCACTTGGGCCCTTCCTAGATTATGCAGGTTGGCGATGTCAATTTGTCCATTAAGTCGTCCTCCCAACTAATCCTACGCATTTTGTGCAAGATCTGCTCATCGTCTTCATGGGCAGTTTTTCACAATGAACCCTTCCCTCGTATATCATGGTACACTACCTATAACATTCATCTTTGACAATCATCTTGTTAAAGTAGACTTTGTGCAACCAAAATTGCACACAATCCACAATAGATGAATACAGACTTTTCTTTTGCTCTCACCTTGATTTGTTTCAGCTATTGTCAATCTACCCATGATGATCACAAATGCATCAATTTAAGTTTTTGTGCTCAATTTTGTCCAATTTTGCAATCAACGATTTTGAACTGTATTGTTTGAAGTCTCTTAAATGAAATATTTTCAACTTTCACTATAATGAAAGTCATATCAAACAATTAAGAAATGAATTCTCTTTAAAATTGTCAATTTACATTTACTGCAACCTCAAAAAATGGGCCCAAAAAGTAGTGCGATATGTCTGTCCGTAAGTATATTATCTTACATTCTCCTTGGACCCTCTATGAATGTCATTTGTCATTGGACCCTAAAACTAAATCCCACCGATAAACAAATGATGCAAAAAGCAAGCTGGAAAGTTTTTGTTGAGACCACAAAATTGCACATGTTACCAGTTATCCTTAATTCCATTTAATAGTGGGAATTGACTCTCAGCATCATAATTAGTATCAGTTAGTCAGTGCAGCTTGAATTCTTATTGTTTGTTATTTTTTTATTGCCGATTTTAGGGCCCCATGACACACGAGGGTCATAGAGGAGCCTGGGGGAAAGTAAAAGGACAGCGAAGTTAAAAGATAGAACAGTTCAAACCACTACCAGAACACAGATAATAATAAAAATAAAAATAATATCTTTCAAATCATATCAACTCCACAGAGAGATGATTTACGAAGACAGAATATATCCTGTTTCCTAAAAACAATAAACATTTTGCTGTCATCTATAACAGCATATTGGACCAGGAAGACAAAGGAGACTCCTTTTGTACTCGGTACATCTAACTTGTGACCCTGGAGTTAATACCTGAAAGGCATGAAATAGGGGATAACCACTGACACCTGAACAAAAGAACAAAAACAGAGCTGCAAAAGAAAAAGAAACTTTCATTGTTTATTTCATGGAACTTCTTCAACAATACCCTTTATCCTCTTTTAATTATCACTTTCAACCACTATCAACCCATCACACACCGAAATGAACCAGTTGTCTAGGACTAAGACTTCATTCAAGTAATCATTACACTGTCACGCAAGTATGTACAAAAACTCTTCCCTTTCAAAGTTTCACCCATGACACCTTCCCTGCAATCCCAAATGCCCCTATAACTTTGGTATCAGTCATCTGTTGTAGGTTGTGATGCTCCTGCTATTTTCCTGTTGTGGACAGTCACCTGTGAAAGTTGAACATAAGATCTTATTTTAAACTGAGGAATCAAAGCATTGTAACTTTATATCAATCCATTAATATAAGCAGTCTCCTCAAAAATTTTAATGCATCTCCCAGACCTACCTTTGGCAATTCTCCATAAAAATAACTCAAATTTTCACAAAATTGTAGTATGAAGAAACATTACAGCAAAGTTTGTGTTTTGTGTCTTTTTCCTGCTTTAGCTTATCTCAAGTATGGAGGAGATGAAGATCACTTGCAGACTTGCAGCAATCACCAGAACTATGATATGTGAAAGGACTGGTCTATGTCCCCACCCCACCCCACCCCCCTCTTCCTGCTACCTATCATTTCTAACTAAAAAAATCAACAACAACAATAAAAAAAACCCATTTCCGACCTGTAAAATGTTAGTGAAGACACCCGAGAGGGTGTTTGGCAAGAATTTGGCTATGGACTTGATGGGTGCCATGTCACAGATGGCTATACATTGAACAGTTGTGAAATCAGTCCTGCTTTGTTTTGTTATCCATATCCTTTCATACCACCTAAGCAGTGTCGGGACCCAGCTCCAAGTAGCCGGGAAGAAACTGGATCGCAAGAAATGAGAAATACAAGAGGTATTACTCGATCTTAAGCCCAACAATAGTTGCTGTTGCCTTGGTGGGATCTGCTGATTGATAATTATAATGTTCAGCATATAAACTGTAAAAGGGAGGTTTATGAAGTCTATAGTCTTGCCATGAAAGAATGCGTACAGACACGCAACTTCTCAGGAGTAGTAATATTCGACCTCTTTTTTTTTATTTATTAGAGCACTGCATCACTGCATGCAAAGTTTTAGAAATGTGCATCAAGGGGTTTGACTTAGAGAGCACATCTGGTGAATCTCCTTGATCTAAATCAAATGGGCAGTTAAACAGTCTCTTTAAAAAGACTTTTTGACCCTGTCCAAATCTTTTTATGGAAAAATATTCATGCCGAAGCCCAAAGTGAAACACATAGATTCTTGGTAATTACTTTAATGGTTTTCCATTGTACTTTTTTTTTCATTCATCAAATCAAAGATAGTCATTTACATGCAAAGACAATATTCTCACACTTGCTCAATCCACAAAAAGTTTCTTACCTCTTGATGGTCAATTATGTGGTAATCTTGAAAAATTTTGTCTTCAAAACCTTCAGGTCCTAACATCTCTACAAAAGCAACACGTTTGTTGAATCCAGTTTTTCTGTCCTTAAAAAAAAAGACACACATATAAATCCTTCGGTGTAAAAAGCAGTGTAAATACTTTCTGCGAATTCACTATTTTTCTTTGATCTGGGTAAGCAAATTTAACATAATATTCCCAGCAAAACATTCCAAAACATTAAATAACAAAAAGGAGCAAATCTGAAAAGCCCTTCTAGTAAATGTTTTTTTGTTTTGTTTTATTTGTTTGTTTGCTTGCTTTTAAAATTAATCTATATTAATGAAATTTAATGCAATGTAATAATCAAAGCGCCAAATCCGCAGAATGCTATAAACCAATTATTATGGCTGGTGATTGTGTCATTTTCAGAACACCAAAGCTGCTGATTTCAATGCTTTGCATTAAGCACAAATGAACTGTTTTATAGGGAATAATTTTGAATTTTACCCATTAAAAAAAATCAAATATAGCATTTATATAGCAATTATTCATGGTCATCACCATTCTCTAAGTGCTTTACAACACCATATCCCTTGCAGACAACTAACATGGAACACATGCCTTCAACCAAATCTTTTCGATTTCCAACTGCCAAGGGTTTAATGTGCACATGAGACCTCAGAAATTTCCGTCAGTCCATCTCCGATAACACTAAACAAGATGCTCCATGCCACCTACTTAGGACCAGTGAGTTGCTTCAAACCAGAAAACGCCCTGATGTATTTTACTGTTCACAAGACTCAAACCCGCAGCCTTTTGGATTGAGAGGTGAACTTTGAACCCTAATGCCATAGCAACAATACAATGCATCCCATTGACCTGTGGTTTGCAGTAGCAACATCCAGCTGTTTTCACTAAGTACCTGCAGTCACTGTCCATGTGGTTTGCAGTAGCAACATCCAGCTGTTTTCACTAAGTACCTGCAGTCACAGTCTGTAGACAACTTTAGCCATCATATATCTCTGTGTATTGATTAATATATCATGATGCATGCAGCAATTACTGCCTGGTAAAAAAAATTGTCTCTGCATCTGTGCCACTTTTCAGAAGTACAACATTCTTCACAAACACACATTAAGACCATTGTGCTTCATTTGAAGTATGTCTCTTTTCCTTAACATCCAAAAAGATTTTAAATAATGAGTAAAAGCAGACAGTGATGATAATACTCTGACAAGTGTAGTGGTAGAAGGGAAAAATTGAAAAAAATCATTATCAATAAACTCACCATTGGAATGCTCACTCTGATAACTCTTCCATAGTTTGCAAAGTGTGTCTGAAGATCCTCTGAAATAAAAGGAGAACCAAAGAAATCATTGAAAAAAAAAAATTGAAATATTATGAAATCAAGAAAGATGAAAAGTTATAAAATTTAATATGGATTCTTTCTTTTCAAGTACCAGGTCTGGTAGTGGCTATTACTAAAATAGTACTGGACGAAAATGGTGAAGAAAAGGTCCTGAAGAAAAACACAGTTGAAGTTGAATGGAACAAAATCATGAGTAAAAAGACAGTTGAAGAGAAAGAAAAGACAAAGTCGCTTTAGCTCAGAGCTGAAGTGTGCGTACTATGCAACTGACTACCCGAACAATGATGGAACTTGCCAAAGAAGCCTTTGGTTTATCTGTCACAAGCAAATTGTCCCATTCTACAAACGTGATTAGGAATGCTAAGCTTTTTTTCCTGAAAAAAGAAGATTACAGGACGTATCTGAAAATCGGATATCTTAGGAAAAAAAAAAAAAAAAGATTTGCCCTGCATGGAATCAAACCCATATGACAATGAATGCAATGCCAACAAACTAGGGTAGGGTGCCCCAAATTCTGCGCACTTTGAGCCCTTCATGGCTTTCCCAACTGCTCAAGATCAGTTCACATGCCTTAGCGTCCTTTCATTGAGTAGTGCGCTTTTTTTCAGCTTTTGTGATTGGCTGCAGTGAGACAGCAATGCATTGTGGGCATTTAGCTTCACACAGGAGTTGAATAAAAACATTGACTTGGATTGCCCCAATTCCGTTCAGCCACGCCTCAATTTCGCTCAGAGCCTTGCCCCAATTCCGTTCACCCTCGCCCCAATTTCATTCAGCCCCGCCCCCATATCCACTCAACCTATACCCATTGTTTAGGTTCTACCTACGTATTGATTTGAAATAAAGCCACAGTTTCAATATTATATCATTGCTGCGGAACAACACACTCCTGTAACACACATGAGCCTTGTTCCAGAGCGACAATAGATATAGCTGTTTTTTATCACGCTAGTTGTCTCTCTGCTGAGAAACCTGTGTTTAACCAGGCACGCAAAGCGTTTCCATATTATCATCACCCCCACAACAACAAACACCACCATCACCATCACCACCATCATCATCCTTTAATAAGTGCGCATTAGCTTCATTTTATATTAGATGATATATTAAATGAAAGTTATGTGCATGTCATATGAATGTTATAGAACCATTAAATAACAAGAACCTCTAGATTGTACTACAGTATACACTATACTACATAATATAACTATTCCTGGGATTTGAGGAATATGTGCAATTGAAGGAGGTTTCGTGTTATAAAATGGTTTTGGTACATTCTTGACACTGAATGAGTATTAATATACTTTATAAAGAAAAAAAAGCCTTCAAAAAAAGAACTCTAAAACAAATCAAATACAGAGAGAAAATTACATTTTATATACATTTTTATACATCTTTCGTTTTTTTGGCCTGGGGACAAACGCTGGGTCCAGCTTTTCTTTTTTCCTGCCTGGCAATCTTCTCAGCCTCCACTTTCTCCTTTGCCTGCTGCTTTTCCCTTTTTTCCTTGAGGATTGCTTCGGTGGTCAAAATTCTATGGCTGGAGATGCAGCGTCTGTTGCCCGGGGTAGCTTGTTGAGGCTCTGCAGGAGTACCAAAAATTTCTGAAATTCCAGTCAGCCTTAGCAGATCCCTGCCCCATCACACCACTCAGTTCGCAGGCTTGGGATCCAATGTCCTCACCTACTGGCACTGCGTGATAATTTGGGTTGTACCCATAAAAAGGGTACACCTCTACTCAACCGAAGTCGAGTATGAAGTTGTTTGCACTGTGAGCTGAGCTGATGGTGGAGCTGGTGACTGAGCTGTGTTGGAGCTGTATGTGGAGCTGTATGTGGAGCTGGTGGCTGAGCATTGTGGAGCTGGTAGCTGAGCTGTGTGTGGAGCTGGTAGCTGAGCTGTGTGTGGAGCTGGTGGCTGAGCTGTGTGTGGAACTGGTGATGGAGCTGGTGGCTGAGCTGTGTGTGGAAGAGTTGGCCTTGGAGCTGCAGATGACATACAGTAGAATTCCTTTAAACCGAAATTTTGGGGACCTACTAATTCATTTTGGTTTAAAGACATTTTGATTTAGAGCAAGTTCACTGTTTTCGATGTTTTTCAAGGGCAGTAACTGTGTCAGGCAAGTGATACAAGGTGAATGGTGCGCAGCGACTCAGAGACGAAGTGGAAATGAAACGGTGTGTGTTGTTAATGGTCAATGCTAATGCTAAAGTGTATAAAACAAAGAAAGCACACACTCTCTCTCTCTCTCACGTACTCCCTCCCAACACATTTGTAGAAGTCTTAGATTAGGTAGGTACGCGAGCGAGAACATCTTGCGTGATTCTACATGCACACACACATACACACACACAACGCGTGTGCAGACCGCGCGAGCGAGAACATCTTGCTTGTGTGATTCTTCTACAACCACCAACTCCACGTCATTTCTTCCCTTTCGCCCCACCCCACCCCCGCTGTTACGCATCGCCTTTTGTGTGATGTGCCGAGTTGGTCAAGCCCAAGCGTTGCCAACCCAACCATATTTGCTTACCACTCCTCTTCAAAAGTCATACTCTTGATCGAGTTGCGTTTGCAAGCTCGACGTTATGTAAGATTACTGGGAACGCTAGGCCCCCTTCCAGAATTATTGAAGAAGATGGAACAAAAGAAAAAGGAAAGACACTTTCAAATTGTTTCGGTTTAAAGGCAGTCGTGCTTTGAAGCATTTCTGTTTATCGTACGAAACGATACAAAGACAAAGAAGAAACTTGTTAAATTGGCCGATTTCGTTACGGTTTAGCTTCTTTCGGTTTAAAAGAATTCTACTGTATATGCCTCCACTGGTATCACTGACGCATTTGGAGGGTAAATCCCTGTGGCAGCAAACGCGCGGCGAATAAGTTCGCTTTTTTTTTGTTCAATTGTCCAGGCCTCATAAAAGAGGAGAGGGAAAGATTTTTTGTCCACGACCCTGGACGGGTTCTCATAAATAAACCTGGAGCATGCACTCTGATACGCAGCCTGAGCTGCTGGGTCGTATGGAAAGAAAGGGCGAAGACATGAATTCTTTCCTCTCTTGCTGTTTCCAGCAACTCCAGGACCTCATAGCTAGAGTGACTATCCAGGAGAAGGAGCTGGGGGTGAGATTCGCCGCAGTTGGGGAGGAAGACATTCTTAAACCACTCCACTCCGAGTTTTCCATCCAGCCCCTCTCCTGGTACGTCCAGAGGGCGTCCGATAGTCCCAAATAGGTCTCAAAGGACATAACAGAGGCCTTGGTCTTCCCCTTAGCAATAAGCATAGGAGGCATGGAACTTCTGGAGACACTGTTGCATGCCAGGACAGTAACTGTTTCCTTGGAGTCACTGCACCTTGCGTAGAGCCATTTCTGCGCCACCACTTTCGTTGGCTTATGTTGGAACTGGAGTCCGGTCTCATCCATGTTCCAGATGCATTCAGGCAGGATTTGCTCCCTGGACATCAGACCATGGAGGTCGCTGAAGTACCGCTCAACCTTTTCTTGCGACATGGCTCGAAGGCGGTTGTGGCTACAGCATTCGGACAAGCGGATGGTCAACTGAGGATGGCGACTTTTCAGGTATCGCCAGACTTTGTTTCCTGGTCTCCCATCCTTAAACTGTGTCGGCAATTTTAGTTGTGAGCACAGCCTGCCAGACTTGCACTTTAGTTAGGGGGAAGCCCTTCCTTGCAGAGTCTAGAATGGCTCCCACACAGCTGACCTCCAATTCCCTGGGAAATGATCCCTTCCTTCCCGCCTTTGTCACAACCTTGGACCTCTGATGGATGTTTTCCCTCGGGGTGCTAAAGGGGATCCCAAAATTGCAAGAGATTGCCCTGTAATGCGCATTGTCGTCGCTTGAGGCACCAAGTGCAGCAATGACGTCTTCTTCGCTGTACGACATTTTAGGCATTGTCTGAAATTTGAAAAAAAAAAAGAAATGTTTCGAATCTAAATCACCATTGTTGTTTTTGTCACAATCTCACACCACCCTCACACCACCACACTGTCACCAGCATCACCACAACCACCACCATTAACAACAACATCGTCACTACCAATTAGACTAACAGCAGCACCATAATCATAATCATCATCACCACCAGCACTAGCATCACCATCTTCATCATCAACATTATCATCATCACCACCACCATCATCATCAAAAACATCATCATTAGCAGCAGCATGGGTTATCATTATCACCTTCGTCATCATCATCATTTTTTTCTTCAATAACATCATATTATGGGGGGAAAATTAATCAATATCAAAGTGAGAATTCAAGATAAGCTTCTACAATATACTTTCAAAACATGCATATTAATTTGCATTTTATTGAAGTATTATCTAGATGAACGAGATTGGGGCAAAGCCGTTTTCAAGCTGATCCGAATTGACGCAAAGTAAAACAACATTTTTTTGTCTACCATAAACATAAAACAATTGCAACATAAATTATCATCTTGTTCTAACAGGTGAAAAAGAAAAAAAGAGCAAAACTTACCGATTGATTTAGAAAAAATCGTTGTTGAAAAAGTCGAGTTGAAGTAGGGATGTGCGCTCTCAGAAGTTAAAACGAGAAAGACGAAACGCAAGACGCGATGGTTACACGGAAACAAGCCAGAGGGTAGTTAACCTTCATTAGTCCATATGACCAATTTAGCCCATGTGGTGTGTGTGTAAATGACTCTTAGTTCCATACATTGCATTTCAGGAGGTGTGTGCATGTTTATTTTACCGTGAGAGAGGCATTTTTCACAAGCACTCCCTGTCTGCGCGGAATTGGGGCACCCTACCCTAACACTTGTGCTACAGAGGTGTTGACATGAGAGAAATGCAGTATGCATATAATCCCGCGTAATTTTCCTTTTATGAATGAATTGACTAGGATAGGGATAGATGTCATATCACTTTATTCTAGTAAAAATTAGACAGGGTCAACTTTGTTTTCTTAATAGTTTATTCTTGCAGTTACACAGAAACACACACTGTGAATTGTACAAATAACCACTCCGTTTACAATATCGAGCTAGACATGGGTCTTTGATAGATTTAACTTACTTTTCATGCATGTCCAGCTAAGATTTAAAACTGCAAAAATGGATTTTGGATTTCGAGCGGTCATTTTATTATTTTTCACAATTTTGAGTCCGTGAAGGTTATCTGGCACAAGCAGGAGAGTCAAGCAGTTTAGTAGTTGTAGTAGATAGTTTTGTTCGGTTCAGAGAAATGAAAGTTTTGCAATTTCCAGAAGCGAAGAGTGATCTCCCATGTCAAGTTTCATGAAAACTTGAACTTCATAACACACCATCACAACAGCGCTGATGTGGTGAAATAAGAGTATCTGTGTGGGTGAAATTGGGTTGAATTGAGTTGGGAAAAAAAACCCAAAAAAAAACCCCTAAAAATCTTTATTCTGAATCAGAAGACTAAAAGGTCAGAGTAAAGGGCTTTCAACTCAAAGAATGGCACAAGTCTGACTAAGTTTGGCTCTCATAAGTTAACATAGCGACTGGAGATGATCTTGACGTTTATTATCTAGATAATCGCTGAAGATATTTTACTCCAGACCAAAACATGGATCTGTTTACCCCTGAATTTAAGAGACTAAAAGCTCGGAGGCCATTGCCAGATTTCACGGAGGTTATCGACATCAACAACATCGATTATGGAAAGGCAGTGGTACAGACATACTGGTTTCTTTAATATTTGAAGACCATTCATTTGCTATCGGTCAATGATAATTTAAAAAAACCTTCATATTGTCACTTTCATGTCTCTTCTTCTTCTTCCTCTCCTTCTTCTTCTTCTCCTCCTCCTCCTCCTTCTTCTCCTCCTCCTCCTCCTCCTCCTCCTCCTTCTTCTTCTTCTCTCTCTCTCTCTCTCTCTCTCTCTCTCTCTCTCTCTCTC
>JBCIKM010073619.1:0-14971 GCA_039654465.1 Melibe viridis | reverse complement strand
CTTTTGGTTATATAAACGTTCTGTCTAGTTCAGATTGGTGTTCGAATTTTAATTTATTAGCATTGTTTCAATTCTTGTATTTATGTTAGTTCCACCGTGTCATTCGGTTGTGTTGAGTCTTGTCTAAGTTACGGTTTTGATGTGGCGTTCTGTTTACGCATTGTTTGTTTACTTAAGTCACATTTCTACCGTGACAACTAGATGCTTGGCCAAGAAAGGAAATGTAAACCCTTAGAGCCTTGCCCAGGAACAACGATCCTCTAAGAGATGTTACTGAGTAAAGAGTATATAATATAAATTACAAAATGGTTGAGGGTTAAGTCAAAAGGTAAGTCAAGAGGATACTGATGTCAAAGAGAATTTGGTTATCATTAGTCCAAATAACCCAACCCAAAGCATATCCTTGAAAGTATGATACAAAGAAATTAATTGAATACAAAAATAAATATAAACTTGATTCCAAGACATAGGCAGCAGTCAAGGAAATATATACATATACAAATATAAGAAATAACTTCAAATAAATTTCCATTCTCTTTTTTCTTTTGTTTTCACCAATCCACTTTCTGACTGATCACTTTACCCATAAAAATATGTTTAATCAAAACAGTACACAAGATGAAAAGGCTGTAACTTAACAACTTTTTCAAAAAAACAAACAACAACAACAACAATAACAACAACAACAACAACACAACACAACACAAAAATAAAAATTGACCCCCCCCCCCCCCAAGCCTTATAAACAAAAGCAATTTTTAAAAAATGACCCAGCGATATATTTCACAACCCAAGGTTTATGATAAAATTATGTTAAAAAAGCATATATCATTTACATGAGAGCATTGTGAAATACAAATGTTTCATTTGGCTTTTTTGCTTTTGTGTGTTTCCTTTAGTTTAACATTTCATTCTGGTATGTCTTAGATCGATAACATACTGATGCTTTTATTTATATAAACACCAAGTTGTCAAAACCCTTTTGCCAAAGAGCTGATTGAGGTTTCCTACCTCTCTTCACAGTGCTGGGCGAGAGCTGGGGCATGCTGAGGTCCGGCTGGCCCCCCTGGGTCAACAGCTCATTCAGGCTGGAGCTGCTGGACTCTGAAGGAAGGCTAGAGTCAATGACTGCCATGGGAATGATAGAAAGTAAAATGAATAAGCTCTCTTCATAAAAACATAGACAGATGGCAAATAACCCCCAATTATTAGATCTGGAAAAAGAAAAAAAGCTTTCCGACATCAAAATTTTACACACATACTATACTTCTAAGACATCAGATTTTTAATCCCACCTCTCTTCCATCTCACCTACCATCCAACACATTCTTAAACATTTCATCACTTGGCTGCAAGACTCCGGTGACTTAAATGTATCACTGTGTAACTTACAGCAAAGCAACCATTTAATTTTCATTGGTAGACTACTAGATCCAGGTCACTGTCTGGTTGTAGACTCACATTCAACCTGTCTATCCTGCCACAAGTGCAGACTGTAGATATACATCCATTACACCAAATATATGACTGGAAATTTCCAAATACTTTTAATTGCATAAACCAGTAAAACCTTTAATTTCTTTTCATGGTTCATTGTCCGTAAGGATTTTTGGGATACTTCATGTACAAAGTTAAAACTTATGAATTCCCTTCCCTACAAACTCCCTTGAAAATCTGGACTTTGCATATTGCTAAAGATATTTGTAACGGCAAAATCAAACATCAATTTTTTAAGTTCGCAAAACAAGCAAAATTTAAAAAATCAGCGTAGGGAGTTTAATTAATAAATAGAAAAATCACAGTGAAGGCGTGTATTACTCAGTTTAAAATGTACAATATAAAAACGAATTCAGGACATACTTGCAGAATTTGTAGGTAACACAGGAGCAAAAATATTTTCAGCAAAATCTTCAAACATAGTTTGTTCTGTGTGCTGCTGAATTATGGTCTCCAGGCATTTTGCCCTGTCCTCGTAACTGAGAAAATAAGGTTAAGGTCAAAATGCTTTCACCAGTTCTTCTCACCTTTTAACTACTGCAACTGAACAAAAATTGTTTTAAATCTTTATGGTTAGAGGTTTTGAAATATGAAATATTTAAAAAAAAACAGACAAAATTTCCATCCCAACAAGCTCTCAACTTCTATCAAATAATTGAGTTCCCTCAGTAGACTTGTTTCAATCTTTTACTTTGTAAAGGATACAAGGCTCGGTACAGAGGCATCAGAGATCGCTTGAGGCGGCTGGCATTTACTGCTGTGGCCCTGACCAGCCCTGACAAAACCAGACCATCCACAATGGCTCCATCAAAGAGAGGTCCAAAATAAGAAATCTGTAGTTATCGAAATGTGTGGGGGGGGGGGGGGGGGGGGGGAGAAGAAATAGAGAAATTATGTGCTCTGGAGGGAAGGAGAGGAAGGATACAAGGGAAAAGGGGAGAGGAGGGGGGGGGGGAGTGTTAGAGAGAGGGGGAGAGGAAAGGAAAGACAGAGACAAACAAACAAACAGATTGACAAAAACAGAATCAGAGAGACACAGGGTAGGGAAGTCTGTGTGAGAGATTCGAATTACCTCAGGTTTCCTGTTGATCTGGATGCGGTACAGGCCTGAAGGCAAAGGATAGATGATGATGAGGATGTCCCCAAACTCTGTGGGAATGATGCCCCTCCTGTAGTCTCTGGTGTGCTCTGACCACACAATGTGAACCTCATCATTCCCTAAATGCCTCATCTGAGAAAAAGCAAATAGCTGGTCAAAAGTTATAACTCTCAGAAATGCAACAGAACCATGTAATTTTACTTGTAAATAGTAAGCTATATACATACGAACAAGCCATAAAAATTCACGATAAATTCTTTTTTTTTTTCAGAGGTTGCTCAGGAAACTGGTCCTCAACAACACATATAGAAATTTGAAGAAGATGAAAGAATTGTCTCAAATGTCCTATCATAGAGAGAAATCGAATCTTCTGAAATCACAAGACTATATCTTAAATCACAATATATAATCTATGATGGGGGTGGGGGGAGAAACAAAATAGAAAACACACTTCAGATATACAGAGAGACAGAGGAGAATTATGAACACAAAGAGAACTTGACATTTAAAAAGATAGTTAAAGAGATACATAATGCTAATAGTCTACATGCAATGCTACCTTAATATGCCAATCGTTGCCTGTACAAGGGATTCGAGTAGACACATGGAACAACACTTCACAGGTCGAGTCAGCCCAATACGGAGCAGTGTTGCCTGTTGTTTTATTCTGCTGCAGTCCACCCATAAAACCCTGATGTGTTTCCAAGTCCACCTTCACAATTCGATGAAGAGAGAAACAGATACTTTTTTTAAAAAGTTATGAAGAGTCAAGTCTTTAAATTTCTGTTATGAAACCGTGTTTCTATTTTTTTCAATGATGACATGTAAAAAGGTAAAGAGAATACGTAAAAGAAGGTCACACAGCTTTGATTGCTGAACTATGAGGAAAAAAATATGCATTTATGAAGCCAAAAGGTTTTGCCAATTCAGAGAAAGAGAGTGGCTAGCATATTTGAAAGGTATGTACTAAAGAATTTAAGTCAATTTTTTTTTGGGTCCACAGATCATCACTCTCTAAAAGTACTTACCTCCCAGCCCAACCCAGCGACAAAATTTTCAAAGTCCCTACTGCCCGCATTGTTGGACAGAATGGAGTTTTTATCTTCCTGACCCTGAGCCACATAGATGACAGCTATCTTGTGAGTCTCCCGACTGGTTTTAGACAAAATAGAGGAGAGTTCATCAAATCAATATGGAATCAAGGGGGGGGGAAAAACCTAGTCACTCACGAGAAGATGAAGCATAAAAAAAAACAAAGAATAAAAAAGATACAGGTTGCACTTTAAGAAATAAAAATAAACAAAATAACTTACAAACTGGAATAAAAGTTTTAAACCACTGCTTAATTTCATTGCAATTAATGTAGCATAGATCCCTTACGCCGGTGGACTTCTTGCATTACATATCCAACAAGAAAAATTCTTATTATACACCAAACTGTGAAAATCATTTACCATTTTTGTGCATCCAAGTTCTTTAACTCTCGCAAAACCTTGTCATTCTTTTTTAAGAGATCAAAATGGCAGCTGCAGATAAAAACAAAAATCACATAACAATTGAAAACAGTAACAAAATGGGAATGAGAGGCATACATGAAAACTCCAAACCCTATGATTTGTATTACTTCTTCCTACTATCTTCTTGATATTTGGATTATCTTTTCTGTTTTCCCTTTTCAGGCATAGAACTTCAAAATAATCATCAAATCAAAAACAGAGAGCTCTTTCAATACAAAAGAAAAAAAAATAATGTCATGAATTCACATAACAGAAAAGAATCTCACCATAAAAATATCTGATCGTGTTTAGTTTACAGCACATCTTAAAACGTAATACCTGAAGGATAATAAACAGTAACTTAGAAACCATCCCCATTAATTAAAGAAAATATTAAAAATGGGATGGTGAATACCGTTTTTCCCATGACAACAGGCCAATCTGGTCCAACAGTAGACGACACATCTGGAAAGGTGACACCGGATCCTGACTCTCCGCTGGCATTTCAGGCGGGGCAACCATACTGAACCAGAGTATAAAAAAAAACATGGATGTAGGCAACCGTTCACATGGTACTCAAGGTGTGGTGCAAAGTCCTACTATCAACAATGCACATTTAGATAAAATGTAAGGATCTTGCAACAAACTATCGCCATTCATTCATAAATACAACCCAAATATGAAAATCAGCTTTCACATTGTATTTCCACTTTAGCCCAGGACCTCACCCTCAAGGAATGCACACTTAAATGGATATCAAATTTCATAAGTATGTACATACCAAAATATGAATTTACCAAAAAGCAGAAATAATAAAAATATTAACAAAGCCACTGCTGAAAAATTTGGTTTAAGAAGAATCAGAGGTACATCACACGAGCAAAAAAAGTCATTCCAAAGCTCACATTTCAGTCATATTCATTACACCTCTGTCATTTCAAGAAGAATGAACACAAAGAATGGAAAAGTTTTGAGCACAAGGAATGAAAATAATTCAAACTGTTATTTTTGGGGGTCAAAAATAAGCATGAGAAATTATCAAATTGTAATTTTAACTATTTTTTTTTTTTTTACTTTGGAAAAATTTTGCAATGTTTAAGGTTAATAATGATAATTTAAGCACAATGAGTTCATTTTAAGTTTATTAATTTGCTTGTAGTTGTAGCAGATACACTGACATTGCAAACTAAATTCCTGTTTTAGCCTTAATTGATTGGTAGGCAGTGCATTGAAAGACTGATTGGGACCACAAAAATCCTTACCAGTTTAACCTTTCAAAAACGTGGCATTCTATATGATTGATTTGTTAGTGACACAACGAAGAAAAAAAAAGTAGTATTCCATTCAGCAAAATAAGTCAACTTATGATTGTTCTGAATAGGGGGTAGGGAGGGGGGGGGGGGGGAGGTCTATGAACTACAAAGAGACCTTGAAGAACATTGTGATGAACAGTGCTAAAAATATTTTGATTTCTATAATTTAAAAAACTCCTTAGCATTTATTTGGGAAGCTTGGAAAGCATTAATATTTGTACAGTATTCAGGGTAAAAAATAATGTAATAGATATTACAAATGCACGCATGAGAACAAAAACTTGAAATTGAGCACAATTTCATTTCTTTCAATAAATGTGTTAAATAGCTGATAGATGTGATAGCTCTCTGTCAGACTTACTGTTCTGAGTCCTTTTGCCTTTAGCAAGGCCGTAGCAAGCAAAGGACAAGAGATTAAAAATTTATTAACTTCATTCACAACTAGTAATGCAGTTAAACTAAACAACCTTAGACAGTCATCAATGCAATATCATAGCAATTATAATATTAGTGTTTGTGGGTATTTGTTAAAGAACTCACACATCATACATTTGCAAATCTAACAGCATAAAGCTTAAGTTTCAATGATAAACGGGATAAGGAAAAATCACAAAATTTATTCATAGGTTGACACACACACAAAAAAAAAGAGAGAAAGAAAGAAAAAGAAAACACTGGTCACAAATTTGAATATTTGTTTTTGTATCATCAGCTCTCTACAATACATTGAAGTAGTTTGCCACTTCTTTATTTACCCCCTAATTGACTTCTTGAGGGGGAACCTTTACATGTGAGAAAGGAAAAATGTAAAAGAGAACAAAATGTAAGAAGGTCATACAAGTTTGCTCTCAAATCAAATTATTTCCATCAGACAACAGTTGTGTGCCAAAGGCTGTTAGGGTAATATTTCCAACGACTTTGTCTCTCCTACTCCAGACTCATCATTACTCCCACACCACCCTAGCCACACTTCCTTCCCTTGACCCACCAGTGAACTCAACCAGACCCTTTCTTCTTTTTGCACAGCTAACAGACAAAAGAACCTTCTCTTTGGTTACATTCAAGTAGGTGGGCTTATTGGATTTCCCCCAAACTGCTCTATGCACCTCCTTAGCACTATGAATTTGTCTTTAAAATATTTGGAAGGCTTCAGTAGTTAAAGCATTTAAGGAAAACTACCAAATGCATGGCAAGAGTACACATTCCTAGTTATTTCCAATTTTCGCACAATATTTCACCATCACAGCAAGCCAAATAAAGCCTGTAGCTTTGAAAGTTTATAACTGTCTAAGGCCAACAGTTCTATTCAAATAGATTTTCATAATTGTGAGAAGAACTATCTACCTTATGATTAATCAAATGAGAAAACAGTATATAAAACAAAATTAAAAAGCAAAAACAACTAACAAAACTGCAATACCTTGAGCTTTTGGAGCTTCCATATCTCTGAATTATACCCATTTTGATAATTTATTGGTCAAGTAACTATTATTCCAAAGAAGAAAAAAAAGTAGTGATGGCTTACTTGTAGTCGGTTTGATGGGCTTTCACATAATCCTTTTCCATCCCCTCTTCCTGCTGTATAACGTTGGTCAGGCTTACTTCTGCTTCCTCTGTGAGATCCTCTGGCACAGATGCTGAGATATTCAAAGGCTTGCCAGGCCTCAGAAGACACTCAGAACTGGTTTCACCTATGTAGGCTAACATCTTGTAAAATAAAAAAAGAGAGCTTATGATAGAACATTCTACTGCCATGTGTAAAGATTATGACTGACACAGGAAAAACACCTTTATGAATGTTTGTTTCTGCTGTTTATTGGTGGTTTTAGGACCTCAAGACACACAAGGATCATAGAGGAACCCAGGGGAAAGTAAGATGATAGAATTAGTTCAAAGAAGTAACAGATCAAACCACAAACATTAGAGAGATGGTTTACACTAAAAAAAAAAAAATGTATATATTCTCTCAAAACACATATGGACACCACAAAGAGATGATTTAAAATGACAAAAAATATCATCTCTCCTTACAACAATAAGCAATGGCCATCACCCATAAAAGCATTATAGAACAGGAAGACTCAGGATCTTCAAACCTCCTTTGTGTTTAAAACTTGTGATCCTGCAGTTATGTACCAAAAGGCATGAAATAAGGGATGACCCCTCAGTTGCAAACAAGACAACAAAAACAGGACATCACAGAAAAGGGGAAAAGTAAGACGATAGCTTCAGTGTAAGATAAGAAATAAAAGTAGAAGCGCCCACCAAGGACACCCACCAAACTCCTGCAATTAATGAGTTGCAGAATTGTTTATCAAGAAACTATCAAGATCTGAAAATACTTTTCTTTTATCAAAGTTAATTTAAAGTTTTTAATGCTTCAGAGCAATGACTTAATACTTTTAGCTTCCTTGAGATTTTTATTTCTATTCTTCAAATCTTTAACGCAGGAATTTTTTTTCCGGTCTTCCGCGAATTTTTTTCAGCTGCTCAGCGAAGTGAGAGTACCTTCAAGATAATTGTTTTTACAGCTTGTGTATGCCTATGAAGTCTATCGTGTTGTATACCATTTGAAAGGGAATAAAATCGTCTAAAAGATGAATTAGATTGACTTTAAATAAAATGTATGGGTCAAAATTATTTTGTTGAGAAGCATATAGAAAAGAAAAAAAATGAAAAAAATTATTCTCAAGAATACTACTCACTATTCAGAATACCACTCACTATTCACTGTTAGTATCGACTTAAGTGTCACAAAACACTTAACAGTTTATTGTCCGCAATCACTTAAACAAATAAAAATTTCAAGCCTTCTAATGTCTCAGGAAATCAAAACTCACACAAAGGCTTCCAAATTATAGAAAAAAAACTCGTACAAAAATGCACAAAAGCTGAAAATGTTTCAGTTTTGATTCGAATACACGTCAAAGACATAAAAAAATCAGATATGATCTTCATCCGATATCATCTGTTATTCAAATCTGACATTTGTGGAATACTCACTCTATGAAGATTATCTCCTCCATCTCCTATTAACTCTGATGATGGAAAACCAACAGACTCTTGTGGTGCGAGAGGTTCTTTCTTTGGTAAATCAGACTCCTCCTCGATTAATAAAGGTTCCAGCTCTGAACCTGTTGCCAATCCCAGCAGAGTCTGGGCATCTGAAAGGGACAACACATCATGCTGGCATTGATATTCACAAGAGTGAAAACAGTAAGGATAAGTACCTATAGGCACCTCTAGAATTCTTACCATCAGGAATAATGAATAAAAAAGAGATATGTCAAAGCTGTATATACATAGGGGATGTCCCTGAATTAGATTAATGGGGAAATTTGAGATCATTGAATCATTTACAGTGAAAGATAGAAATTCAATGAATTGAAAAGAGTGGATAAAAGGAGGACTTTTATGAAAGCTAAGATCTTGACAAGGAACAAAGTCAGTTTGAAGGAAATGATCAATCTTATTTGTTGTTTTATTTGGCAAGTACACACTGGCACTCAAACAAGATAAGAATACGGTTATGGAATAATAATAAAGAGAGTTTTTACAAAAAGATATAAAAGCATTTACAATGAGGTGGTTTTATAGAGAGATGATAACAAGGTATGAAAGGAGCAAAGTTTTTTATGGCTAGGACAGTCAAATAGGAAAGGCTGTGTGAAAGAGAGTAGAGGGATGAACAATGCTTACTGTGTCTTGAGCTTCCTTTAGTACACCAAGGAGGACTATACAAAACTGAATTTTCCCAGCAGTATTTGCCACACAAATCTCTGACAATAATACGACAGACAGTTCGGGCAGTCATCAAGCCAGCTGTGACACCTCCTCCCGGAGCATCCTGGGAAAAAGTTTATAGAGGATATAGAACGAATGTCATTGGACATAATTTTTTTTTTTTTTTTTCATGAATTTAATCAAACTTTCGTTTCAGAGGGTTTCAACCAGTTGAAATTCAAATTGTTTGATAAAACAAGTGGAAAGGAAATAACAGCCAAAGCAACAAGGTTTGTGTCCATTTAAGACTTTCTTTGGTTATCTGAAAACAGAAATTAAGATTCCAACCCAACGGGAGCATTCTTATAAATTCCTTAAGTTTTTTAGCCTCAAGACTCTACTAAATTTGATATAATCTATCTGTGACGGCTTAGATCAAAGAAAAAAAAATCTATTTTGTTTTTTTTTAACTTTTTACTTTCTATTGGAAGTTGAAACAGAATATGAAATAGCAAGAAATGTATGCTGTTCTAAGTCAGAAGATCTTTCACTACTAACTGCACTTCAAAGAGTAAAGTAAAATATATATTATTGTTTTCTACCAAATCTTACGGATTAAAAATTGTCATTTTCTTTTCCTCACCTGAGCGGGCAGTTCAATGAAAGATATCAGGCAGCGATGGTTTAACACAAAAAACTGTAGAGAGAGGAAAGAAATAAAATATAAGATTGCCACAATGAAGACATTATCAAAATTTGTTTCTTCCAAGTATTGCTCTTTATTTCACTACATATTCTTTCATAAGTTCTGCTCCTAATTTTTCAACACTTATATCTATATAAATCATATTAAATTAAATATGGACATTTATATAGCGCTTATTCACAGTCATCACCATACTGTGAGTGCTTTACAATACCATATCCCTGGCAGAGAACCAACATGTAACACATGACAAGACAAACTGCCTGTTAGGTGTGTTACAATATTTCGGACAGAGACAAGGTTGTCTGATCTACAACCAGGGGGACGTACAAACTTTATATCCATCTCCGATAGGATGAGGTAAGTGTGGTAAAGTGCCTTACCAAAGGGCACAACGTTAACAACTAGAGGCTATACATGTGGCTGTGGAGCTGGGAAGTGACCCTACACATCACCGCTCCAGATACTAGCCACAATTGTGATTGCTTGACTCTCACATATAGCGAGTTGTGCTAACCACCAAGCCATCGACGCAACAATATATAAGAGACAAACTTTTCAGCATTCAAAAAATCATCACAGAGTTGTTGCTCAAGACAGCAGAAATACTTAACTTGATTTTTCATGTGTCATAGGCTATTCAGATTTCTCCTTGATGTGACAAAATGACATTTGTTCCACTAAGTCTGATAACTTAGGGTTGATTTTTTACTTATGCCATCTGAGTTAACCACAGTACACCAAGAGGCACGATGCACAGTTCTTGATTGTAAGTCTTCTTTTTTTTTTTTTCTGTACACTCGCAAATCATGAGGATGAAAACAAACTTGTATTTAAGTTCAATATTTTATGATTAAAAAACAATACAAAAAAGTCCAGAAGAGACATTGACAGCACTTGTATAGCCCTTGTCCCCATTAGAATCACAGGTTTATGTGCTAACAATGGCAGATTGGTAATTATGCCATTGTAAGAACAACTAGCAAACTTGCTGGTAGCAATACTCTATACTGAGCAAAGGTGAACCGATTGGTAGGGATTAAATTAAGTAGCACTAAAACAATGGTATTGAGTTGGATAAAAAGAAAAAACATAAAAGTGTCTGACATATAATCTCAAGTCCAATCTTACTTGCACATTTGGAGCATCAAATATGTCCACCTTTAAATCTTCCTCCACGTAGTCAGGTAAATCATGATGCTCTTGGACAGTGGTGTGCAGCCGAGCAGCACCAGAGCCCATGGGGAAATGGGACATATGGTTGACTAGATGGGACATCATCTGATCAGCAGAGCAAAGAAAAAGGAATACATCAAACAAAGGAATGATAAATACCCTCCAACATATCATAGAGAATTATTTCTTTACCATGTTTTCCTTAACAAAGTTTGGCAAACCAATTTTACTTAAGAAATAGATAATAAACTATTAAGCACATACCACAGTTGCAGAAAGTTTGACAATATCAGTATCTGACTTTCCCCGTAGCTCTTGGGCAGTGTCAGCATTGGGATCAGGGGATGCATCAGTCAATGCAGCATCCATACTAAAGGGCCTCTGAGAAGATGAGGAGCCAGAGGGTGGGATAAGTCCACCTTGTGATTCCCAGATGTTGGTGAAATCAGAGTCCAGTAGAAAGTCCGATAAAGACTTACTGACTCGAGTGAGCGATGAAGAGCTATGACCTGTGACAGCTGAATGAAGTACCTGGAGAGAGAGAGAAATACTACATTAAATATTGTCAATCCAATACCTCAATGATTATCAACCTACCTTATTGAATAATTGGTATATTTTACACACACTTGAATAACAATAAAAATGATGTATTCATTGACAATATTACGATATAAGTGTCAGCCTAAAGGGCACAGAAAAGAGTCCCTATCCCTCTTCACCAGGACAGAATTGAAAAATGATTTCTACTTTCAAAGATGGTCTTTCATTTTTTAAAAAAAGCAATCATGAAATCCAATAAAATCTTTAATTTAAAAAAAAAAGTAACAATGGTTCAAGATATAAAAGTAAAAACTTCGGTTTTCCATGTGAACTTACACGAAAGACTTTGTATATACAACTTTTCTCTGTGTCTGATGTTTCCATGAGCAAAGACATTGGCATGCGTAGACACCATTCCACCATACAGAACATCATGGACACAATGAGCTGGGCAATTGTAGATAATAGAAATGGGAGACATTATGAACAATAATGACGGAGGAAAGAATGATCAGGTCTTCTAAATTGTAAATGCAAGGAAATAAATTACCACGCTGTCATTACAAACAGCACACATTCTTATAACAAGTCAACTTATAGGTGGTTTTCAAAAGACAAAAGTAATAAATATGGTAATCTCTATCAGGGCCAGAGTGTATTAGTTTTAGACCCTATATCTTATATTATAAAACACCCTCAACACTGTTGTTATGGACGTTGCTAATTGCTATAATTTACCACATACGCATGACTTACTCAGTGACCCCAAAATGACATGCATAAAAACAAACACCAAGTTATGAGTGAGGGTCTTATCCTTTGCACCTCCAGATTCTATAACCCTGCAACTCCCAATGATCAACTCGCCCATCCAACAAAAAACCACGTTTAATTGCATACTTAAATCCGAACAGAGAGGAACAGCTTCAAAGACAACAAGCAGTCACAATTCTGCTGACGTCATTATCATTTGTCATTACAGCCTTTGTGAAAACAATCATCGACTTGTGTCAACATAAATCTCTATTAATAAAGTTAAGACAAGTTTAAGAAGTTTAATACTTAAAGAATTTTTAAGTATCTAAATCATGTTATCATGTTTATATTTGGATTCATTTATAAATGTCAACCACGTGAAATGTTTGAATAACGGATTGGCATGGTGTTTTATAATCCCATCATTGAACTCTATGGTACTATATCGTTATATCTTTAAGACTGTTTATAATCCTTTACATTTAATAATCGTAGAATGGAAATACTTTCATTGGATAGGATTTATTCTACATGACATCAGCACCCCATAAAAGAAAGGACAATCAAGATTTCTTCACTACAATAGCATGGCCAATTTTTGGCGATGAGAAGGGTTAATAAAGAAAAAAAAACAAAAAACTATCAACACCAGAGGCTTTTTCCTACTTTTTTCTCCTCATCAGAGTTAGAGGCACCATGAGAAGGGATGAGAGATGAGATGGTCGATGCAATCGCCTGTTACAAAAAAAAATAATTATTTTTTTAAATTAATATTTGGAACTGATATACATTCTCTGCAACAAAAAAATTAGTTCTGTTTCAAAGGATATAAAATTTCATCACCTCAGCAAAATTTGTTCTACAGTCACACATTTACTAAATAAAAAAATTAAAAAACAACCAAAACATCAATTATTTTCACTCTGTGTTGAACATTGCAAGAGGATTTTTTTAAAAATTTATTTAACACGATTGTTCTTAACCTGTTTGAACTTTATTTTTGCTATGAGATTATTTTTTTCATATATCAATATTCAACAAAACTTTTAAAGATTTCAAAGAAACAAAATTTTATTTATTTTTTCTAAATATCAATATCCAAAAATACTTTGAAATTTTGCAAATGAAAAAAACTTTGATTTTAAATCGTGTTTTTTTTTTTCCTGTTTTTCTTTAAGCGCATTGTTAGAGATATAATCACTTTTTTTTCTCCAATTCTGTTCATCAAGGTTCTAAAAAAGGAGGTCTTACAATGTAATACTAGAAAATGAAATTTAAGTTCATAAATCAGCTCAAAACATCAAAGGACTTCAGGAGTGGGAGAAAAGTTTTAAAAGACTGTCAGAACAAGTGTACACCTGTCCGAAACCTTCAAAGCTAACCAAAATAAAGATATCACAATGAAGATTATGCAGTTCTTGCCTCGGTTATCTTTTTGGGCATCTGGGGATGATAGTTGAGGAGCTGATCCACATGGTCACACAGCAGCAGCAGCATGTCAGAGGCCACTTTGGCCACTTTCTTGTTGACACACTGGAAACAACAAGAGGGTCAGGAAAAAAACCAATTAAAACTGATCAGAAATGATGTAAAAAGAAAAATCTTTTAAAAAGCATATCCAATGGAGAAGTAGACTTTAAAAAAAAAAGTGTTATCCATATTCCTTCATACCAGGAAAAAATCTGGATCACAAGAAATGAAGACAGGCAGATGATCAGTCCACCATGCTTAATTTTGCTGGCATAATGAGCAATACATATAGGGTATTACTCAATCTTAAACCAAACAATAGTCAGTTGCCTTTGATGGTATCTGCTCATTGATAAAAACCAATGAGCCAATTTACCACAGGGTGTAATACGGACTAACATATTTATCTTAAATAACTTTTCTTCTTTTTTTTCCCTTCTTTTGAGGCACAACTCAATAGAGAAAACTAGCTTACAGGTCAACTGCATGCAGTAGATTCCTGACCTTGAAAACATCAAAATATTTTTTTAAAGCAATTCAAATGAAAAACAACCTGCTTAATGGACAACTGAGTATTGCATATAAAGTGGTCATTAAAATTTATAAAAAATGTCATCGCCATTTTTGTGCTATAATTTTTATTTAATGCACTAAGAGGATAGCATGTGCATAAGTAACAATTAATGTGTTGGCTGGCAACATCTATTTTCTCCACAAAGATTTCATTTATAAAAAAAAAAACCATTCAGGTCCTCTTACCATCAAAGCTCCAAGCAATACATTGATGGCTTCATTTATTTTTGGGTGCATAGTTTCATGCACCAATTCCCCGTACAGAAAAATACAAACACTGCTCACTGCCACACATCTACAGGAGTTGAAAAGACATATTAAAAATAAAAAGGACACAATATTGCTTTATTCAAAATAAAAAAGACACAGTATCGCTTAAAGGAATGAAACGTAGTGGTAAATAAAGTTCTCAATCAAATTTGATGTCTCTGTGTTAAAAATAACTAAACGCAAGGACCATTTGAAATACAAAAATACCATGTTGTTCGATTAATACTTAGTTACACTTTTGCATGAAGTAAAACTAAAAACTCCCTGTACGTCCTTTGTTTGTTTGTTTATTGGAGGTTTTAGGGCCCCACGACACACGAGGGTCATAGAGGAGCCCAGAGGAAAGTAA
>JBCIKM010073508.1:0-13092 GCA_039654465.1 Melibe viridis | reverse complement strand
CAGCAAGGTCACTGAACATTGCCAAACTACTAATGAAGGTCCCTGAACATTGCCAAACTACTAATGAATGGCTGACGCACCGTCACAGCAAGGTCACTGAACATTGCCAAACTACTAATGAATGGCTGACGCACCGTCACAGCAAGGTCACTGAACATTGCCAAACTACTAATGAAGGTCCCTGAACATTGCCAAACTACTAATGAATGGCTGACGTTCACAATTAAGAAGGGGTGACAGGTTACAAATTTGTATCTTATTAAACAAATGTTCATTTCAAATATTAAACAAATGTTCATTTCAAATATTAAACAAATGTTCATTTCAAATTGTTCCTTTTGCTTTTAAAAATCCATTTCTCTCCATGTTTATGAATTGCATCATTTAACCACTGCGATGCGTGAAGATTGGTTTACATAACGAAAGGTGTTATAATATTGTTTTGGACCTTTACCACCCTTCAAACTGTCTGGGTCATCCAGCTCCAAGCTTGCTCAACCTTAATGTACCAAGAAAGTTTATAGCCTGTTCAAGGTCGAAAATGATAGATTAACGGCACTTCAAAGCTTCATTAATTCTATGATGTGATGCAAGCTGTGCAAATAGTCATTGTTGGGTGTGAGTAGTACTGACTCGAGTGAATTGTATTCATTTCTCCTATTTGGTCTCAGCAGTAGGTAATGAGTTATTGTAATTGACAAAAGTACTCAGGGTACTCGACAAAAGCACTTTGGGTACTCGACAAAAGCACTTTGGGTACTCGACAAAAGTACTCACCTGATAAAATGATACATCGTGACTGCAATGAAGACTAATTGGTGTTTTGATGAACCATTCGGTCGGTTTTAAAATAAATTCTCCCCATTAAATTGCCAAAGAATTTTTTTTTACCTTTTATTTCAGTAGCTTTAAGTCTGCCCAATGTTTTGATAAAAGTTTTAAACACTTCTGTCACTGTTAGCCTGAATTTCAGTCACAAATTCCTTTGTTTCTAAACACACTTCCTTCATACTGAATGTAAACATTGTATTTTCCAGAACTAGAAACTATGTGTGTGGAGGTCGTTTTTCATGTGTATATGTTATTTTTTACTCTAGAGTGGTTTGGGTTTTTTTGTTTGACTTGGGGGGAAAATGGTGAATGGCTGAATCAAGGAGAGGGTGGGAGAGGGGTGGGGCTTCTAAAAGAATGAATGTGGTATTTATATTATATCATATTAAGTCAATATAGATCAATCACACACTTGGTTCAGGCACAAGGAAACCAGGTTAGGAAAAACAGGACAATCAAATACAAAAAAAAAAAAAGGTTTCAAAGGCAATAAATATAATTCAACAACAAAGCAAAATAATTTTTGTCAATACAACACAGTTACACAGTATTAAGCAAAAAGCCTCTTCAGAAAATTGAATGATAAAATGCAAGGATCAACAACTTGGTTGAACTATTCAGACATACCTACGGCTCATTTGGGGTGAGTTTTTTACAAGGAAGAAATCAAAACAAATGATGTGCTCTCAAAGTGGTAGACATTTTGAGAAAGGCTGTTCTTTCAGTATAAATTTTTACGTAGAATCTAGAAGAGTGAGGGGGAATTATACCGGCACTGGGAATGAGCAAATGTTCAATTCGGGACCATGAGAAAGTAATCACATTTATTAGGTTTATCAGTTCAATCTTTGTAATTTACAAGACCGTGGATTTTAAATAATTGAACAAGAAGGATACAGGGAAGTAAAAAACTGCATCTTGCTCTGAGCTCTGCTCTTTGCATAAAAGCATGACTCATTGGCACTTGTATGACAATTGAACTCTGGTGCCGAATGCTTTTCCATTCCAGCAACAGGAAAACTATCGAATCCTGGCACAGCCATCATATCATAACAAAGTCATAAAAGTCTCCTTACATCATGTTGTATATTGTATATTGTATATATATGTGTGTGTATATACGTGTGTGTGTATATATATATATATCTATATATGTATATATATATATATATATATATATATATACCCAGTCTTACAGATTCTCAGAATCACGCTCATGGTGGGAATGTGATCAATGTTTTGGCTTTACACCTTACGCTGGTCTTAAGCAATGTGTGCAATACAAATAGGTGAGTAAGTACAAAATAGGTAGGGAAATCAAGTTGTTTTAAAGGAAAGAAAGAAAATATTAAAATTAACAACAACGTGAAATTGGTCCTAATCTTGGGGCAAAGAAAAAACGATCCTATTTTGTTGTTGTTGGGATTTTTGTTTTTTTCTCCTCATCCCAGTGCTCAGAGTTTGTCAGAGCAGTTGCTGCATCCCTGCAGGGTTGTCTGCCCATAGAGGTTCTGGCACATTTAATCCCATACACAGGGATTTTCTTGGTGGCATGAATGGTAATGAGGTCGACAACGGTTTCTCCAAAGCCACACGTCGTCCCAGTCTGGCCTGTGAGGCCCAGGGGTTGCCACCAAATAATTGGGAACGACCACAGAGTCTGAAGCCAGCAGTCACCATTGTCTTTTGACCTTTGACCTTCCATCTCGTGTCAAGGACACTTTGTGTAGGAACCACAGGAGTGACATATTTTGTTTACAAGATCGTTCAGGGCAATTGCCTGAGGAATACAGGATATAGGCAAGTTACCACTGCCCTATCAGGTTACAGTGACTACTACTACTGCAGGTCACCACTGCCCCATCAGGTTACAGTGACTGTGACTCTGAAAACTGCTAATACAAGTGACCACTGCCTCATCAGGTTACAGTGACTGTGACTACTACTGCAGGTCACCACTGCCCCATCTAGTTACAGTGACTGTGACTACTACTGCAGGTCACCACTGCCCCATCTAGTTACAGTGACTGTGACTACTACTACTGCAGGTTACCACTGCCCCATCAGGTTACAGTGACTGTGAACCACTGCCCCATCAGGTTACAGTGACTGTGACTACTACTACTGCAGGTTACCACTGCCCCATCTAGTTACAGTGAATGTGACTACTACTTCTACTACAGGTCACCACTGCCCCATCTAGATTCTCGGATCTCTTTGATCAATTCTGCAATCTGCACCTTCAGCTCTCCCATAATCGTGTCCAACACACTCTTGTCCCTGTTGACCTCCGACCCTACAGTGTCCTCTGCATCAACCACAATCACTGTCTGACTGCTTTCCTGGGAAGTATCTCCCTGCGGCAAATCACGATTTGGCTGTGGGGCTGGCAGCATGTGTTTCAAGTCTGGGTATTCCCTGCGCAGCAGGATTCTCTCTGCAGGGGTCAGCTCTAAATCCACAAGATATGATGACTCCGTGGACAAACTGGCCGTGTTGTACTCAAGTGTCGGGGAACCACTATGACACATCCATGACATGCTGGCCCAGTGTTCCACTTTGACAGGATTACGTCGCTTGTCTCCGTGTTCCAGACAGGGTTTTTTTCTCTCATCTTCCACTTTCACACAGCCCTCACAAGTTGTATCGCTGGTGTGGGTATCCAGAGACTCTTTCTTCTGATGCAAGGGCTGGCTCTGCTCACCAAGGATGTCTGCTCCACCAGAGTTGTCCCCGATTGCACAGGATGGACTCTGGAGACAAGCACCCGTCTTGGACACAAACTCTGTGCCAAGTGAGTCTTTTCTCGCCCTGTCTTCCCGGAAGGCAGAAGGATCATTGGGGTTGGGATAGAGGCCCGACACCGGGTCTGTGATTCCAACCACTGGAGTCCTTTTTGCAGGTTTGGACTCACCCCGCTCTTCATCAAAGCAGCTATGAATAGGCCCTCCACTCTCTGCAGTCACATCTAAGAGGTTGTTTTGGATATTTTCTATTTGTTTCTTTCTGTTGCCCCAGGGGAATTCCTCTTTATGTCTGGTCATAGGAAAATGCTTACACTCTCTGGATAATTCTTCACTACTCTCAGCAATATTATGATCGGTGTCCTTATCCGACCTTGAGGACCATCCCTCTGAGACCCGTTCCATCTTAACCTTTGGCAGCGATAGGTCAAGGACAAGGTGATGCATGTCACATGTTTCCATCCCATCCACGCCACCCCAGGCACTGTGCCTGGACATGTCCCTACATCCGCTACACTGTGTGCCAGAGTTATCCTCCCTGACCAGCCCCGATTCTGCCTCTCCACTACACCAGGCGGACGCCTCCACTGTACCCGACCCTGTGTGACTCAATGATGCTGCAGCACAAGGGGAGCCACTGCCTGTAGTCTTCCCTGGAAGACCTCTGTCCGACCCTTCCTCCAGTCGGATGTACTTGTCCCCACTCATCACTTCCTCCTTAGCTATAATCTCGATGATGTCGTCCAACAAATCATCTGCAGTGTCGCCAGCACAGCTTTCTATCAACTCTGGTTTCACTCTTGTGGTGTCTAGGGAGTCATCCTGCGATTGAACTCGAGGGTCACTTGTTCCTAAATCGTTAATATCAACCTGCACAACACCCCTGGGGAGAACTGGATGGCCACGTCCAGCTTTCTTGACCTTCTTTGTCTCCACAGAGCGCAGGAGTGACTTATACTTGCGGGAAGACAGATACCTGGTCCTCCTCCTCTGCCCTGCACTCAGGCCCTGCCGCATCCTGTCAGCCACCTTGCCACTTCCACGGGTGACCTTGGTTGAAGGAGTTAAAGTATAACAACATTGACTATGGACACAGCTTCCACCAGCCTCCCCCTCTCCAACCCCACCTACCGCCTCCCACCCCAAGTAGCCTTCAGGCCCGGGATTTGGTCTCTGACCTGTAGCACAGTCACCTCCCTCACTTGCCCTAGCAGATCTGTCCCCCCCTCTCGTCCCCCCATGTCCCTTACAGCACCGTCCCTTCCTGCTGCACCTCCATTTGCCAGACACACCGCTCCCTCCTGCAGACAGACCAATACTAATGGTCAAACCCTCCGTCACACCACCAGGAAAACCACTGGACGTTATTTCACCTTGATTATCTGAGGATGTTTCCTCACAGGATTTCTCTTCCACCAAAACACATTCCTCCTGGACAGCACAATCTTCCTGCGGTGTGTCAAGAGCAACTTCTCCTCCAGGGTATGCGTGCTCATGATCAGAGTCAGACACGACTTGTTCATCATTTTTTGACCCTCCAAGCTCTGCCACATTCTCCACAGCTCTGTACTCACATGTGCCTTCCAGGCAGTCCCTGTCACCTCCATCAGGCTGATGAACGGCTGAGGTGGTGGGCCTACTTACTTTCTTCACAATGGTGGCCACCCCTCTGGTAATTCTAATCTTCATTTTGGGAATCCTACCCTCTTGGCTACACTCACACAACGGGCAACTATGACCTTTACCCTTTAGCTTTTTACCCTTTCTCACCCCCCTCTTCAGTCTATTTGGGTGAGTAGTAGTACAACACTCAGCCCCGCTAATACAGGTAAGAGAAGTTGGTCCATCATAAGCATACAGCGTTCTATTTGCCTTACGAGTGTGAAGTGGTCCAGTACCCTGGATTGCGGTAAGGGAAGGTCTCCCTCCCTCCGTCCCTGTTCCCCAACCCATTCCAGCTAAGGACTTGCTACCGTTTTTTGTCTGAACCCAGTGACCTCCATGCAAAGCCTTGTGGGTTTCAAGGTCAGGTGTGTGCTTACAGTGATGACAGGTGAAATCATGGACATTACAATGTGAGCAAGAAACGTTACATTTCCTGCAGTCATGCACAGCGACAGAGATGGGAGGAAAAGGTTTGTCTGCATGCAACAGGCAACAGCCAGGTACAACACCATCATGCGTTAGAGTTACAGGGGAGTTAATAGAAGCTGACGAGACAGGTTGCTTAGGGGTATTAGTGACAAGTTCAAGGTGACAAGAAATGGGTTGGTTAGTACTGTTGGTATCATGGTCAAGGTGAAAAGGCAAGCTGGGCAAAGATGACGCATGAGAGAAAAGTCTGATTCGGCTTTTGGTAGTGGTGGGGGGGGATGTATCCGTTGAATGCAGGAAAACGGAAGTGGGATTGTATACCCTGTCTAAAGAACTGCTATGACTGGAATGTGTGTGAAATTCAATTTTCTCACGAGGGGATGGTGATGGAGAGAGACAGCCAGACTGGCAGAAAAGGTGAACGTGAGATGAATTAGACTCGGAGATGGACACAGAAGTAGGCATTCTTTGTCTCCGATGACCTGGACACAAATGCTTGTGGAGCGGGGGATGGAGTGAGGAAGGAGGGGAGGAGGAAGAGGACGAGGAGCGGGAGATGTCTTCACCACAGGAAACAGACGGTGGCAGTTGGGATTGCAGCAAACAACAACAGCCACATGAGGTGGTCAGATTTGGGCAAGATGCGCTACGGACAGGGGATGAAAGGGTTGAAGATGAAGATGATGATGATGATGATGATGATGATGAAGACAACGATGAAGAGAGAAGGAATTGGGAGGAGGAGGAGGAGGAGCTAGGCAATGATGATGATGGTTTTGGAGAAGGAGAAATCCAAGCAGAAGCTTTGGGGGGAAAGCAGCTTGCTAGTGCTGCAAAGCCGGAGGATAAATAAGATGGCACTGTGGCAGGAAAACAGTAGGTTACCTGGCAGCAGCTGGCGCCGTCACTAGAGAGAAACGAGGAGGAAGAACGTCGCTTCCGCTTGCTTGCTCCCGTGAGGCCAGGGAGAACCAGGGGAGAGAAAGAGGGCGAGGAGCTGCCCTGGGGGGAGGTGGGGTACCAAGTAGACGACGAAGGCCCCAACAGCCCACCAGAGGGAGAGGCGTGTTGGTGGCAGTAAATCAGGGGCGAGTGTTTGCCCACCACGCGACACATCTTGGAGGGCGGAGTAAACTCCCCTGGCAAGACGCCGCTGGCTTGGGACGGCCCAGACTTTTCAGGCAGGAAGTAGTACTTAGGTTTGTGGTAGAGCAGTGGACAGAGTGGGGAGGTGTTAGTGGTGCGGGTGGCCGCGGCAGTGTGGTTGTGGTGGTGCTGGCAGCAGGAGGCCGCTGTCAGGAGACAAGATGGAGAGCCACGCCGATTATGACGAGGTGACGATGAAGAGGAGGACGATGAGGAAGATACCTTGCGCTGAAGGCCCTGTCTAAGACTCACAATGCCACGGGCTGTCTCCTGTGCACCGGCACTGGCTCGGGCTGCCGACCGCCGAGAATGGGAACTGGAACTCTTCCCAGCCTGCAAAGTAAAGGAAGGGCATAAACAGGTCAAAGACTTCACACCCTCGACAGAACTCTTCAACCCCACGGTGGGTGCTGGAAATCTTTCCATTGACATCTTTGAAAGTTATGACAATTTGTTAGAAAATGCTGAACGACTGGGGTGATAGGGGTGATGATAGAACAAAAGCAGTGTAACTGTGGAGGGGGGGGGGGGGGGGAGGGTTTGGGAAGTCAGTACATATCATGCAAATAAACAACTGAAATGCAACTGCATCTTGCAACACAAGAACATGATAAAGTTTCCTTCTTCTTTCAGTCAACACTCCAAACTTTCTTTTCACTAAATCCGACCTAAAAAGTTATTTTTACTCTTTCCTCCCTGTCATTCATCCTAAAGGTCTGCCTAACCAGTGAAGGCAAATGAGGCAACATTTATGCCACAACTGTCTCAGAAAAAAATAAGTGAAAAGGACAGTAACCAAATTCCAAAGTCATGAATGCATTAATGAACCAAAAACTGACTTTTAATCACAAGAGAGGAATCGATAACTTCAATAACAACAACAAAATTCAACAAAATTTAAGGAAGTAAAAAGAACAACTTATTGTCGACGTCTTTTACAGATTCAGCTCTGAAAAACACAACAAAAAATGGCAAACATAAGACCAAGTCATGGATGACAGCACTCTCAGGTCAGTTGGCCTGAACATTACATAACAGCCCCCTACTAAAAGGCTGCATAGGTACAGAAAAAGAAGTCACCTCTAACACATTATACCTTCGCAACACTGTACGACTATAACCAAAAGAAGTATCATCCATTTCTAAGTTTCAGAGCTTTTTGCATGTACATTCTTGAAAATTGGCTGAAAGCGAGTGCCCAAGGCATGAGATCCAAACGCCCAAGGCAGGAGGCACTTCTAGGGGGTTCCGGGGACATGCTCCCCCTGGAAAATCTCTTGAAAATAACCGTTATAAAGCTGGGCCTATTCTGGGCTGTTTCTCCACTTGAAAACCAGTTTTTCATTGTGGATTTTAGCCCATATTGAGAAATAAACAGTGCAGGGTTTCTAATGCAACATTGTTAATGTGAAGTGAAGACAGACAAAAAAGGAAAAAAATACGCATCGGGCTACGCACGCCCGCCTACATGGCTGAAACAACGCGATCTAAATACTTCCAAAAATAATTTGAAGAAAAACAAAAACAAAAACAGGGAGATAAAAAGGAGGTAAAAGAAATTAAACGAAACACCTCTCTCTCTTTCTCTGTTGTGAAGTTATTCTGTCATTTCTTAATCAAATAAATGTGTCAAAAGCTGCCGGAAGGTTTATTTATTATAAATATAACAATTGAAAAAATTAACCAATGCAAGTTTTGTGGTTATTTGTCCCTGTTTTAGTTGGTACAAGTATAAGCTGCTGCCCCAAAATTGTGTGAGAAAATTGGCCATAATTGTGAAAATCATCACATTGCTTAATTAATCCAGAGCAGACGTCAATGTTAGAAACGTCGTATTTTAGGAGATAAGAAAATATTAGAAATGTATTTTTTCATTTCAGATTATAACTGAAGTCAGCCTAGAACACTAATTCTTAAAGGCTTTGTCATCTTGACTTCCCACAATACACACTTCAATCAGATGATGTCAACAACTCAGGACTAAGTTGAATGTCTCATGCATCACAAAACTGATCTCTTCGTCATTTCCCAACCTCAAAGAAGTTCAATTCAAAAGCGTTATTTCAAAACAATTTTGAGGTTTCCTTTGCCAGCCATTCCAAAGAAATTGGGCATTCCAGGCAGCAGTAGCAAACCAAGAGACACAGGGTCTAAATTACACTTTAACCAGCTGAGGTAAACAAACGAATATTGAATTTGTTTAACAGCATCGCAGGTCAAGCCGATCGGTAATCTTATCCTTTTATTGATAATCACTATCATAAATTCAATTGCTTTCTTAGCGAGTATCGAACGATAATAAGTTGACCAAGTATATTCATGACACCCTCCTCTACTGCCCTGGATGTAACATCCAGTAAAGCGAAGGCCACAGAGAAAACCTGATCACGAAAATTTGAAGTGATAGAAATCCGTCCTGGGCCCAATTGTTCCAGATTTTTCTTCTACGGATTTTTTTCTCAGACTTTTCGGGCTGGAGAAAAAAAAAAACGGGAGTTCCGGAAAAACCAGATCAGGTTCCATCCCTGAATAACGTCAGTTTTTAACTGCCACAAGCCCTAAAAAGCTTGAAAAAAAAGATCTTAAGAGGGAAAAAAATAGGAATTTTAAGGCCATAAATAGGAAAATCATGATGATTCCAATTAAATTGCATGTTTGGCAGGTCTGCATGTATCAAACCTGATTTGTCAGGTCTGTTCAAGTAACACACACCATTTGTCAGCTCTCACACAGGATTTTGTCAGCTCTCAAACCCGATTTATCAGCTCTCAAACCGGATTCATCAGCTCTCAAACCAGATTTGTCAGCTCTCAAACCGGATTTGTCAGCTCTCAAACAGGATTTGTCAGCTCTCAAACCTGATTTGTCAGTTCTCAAACCTGATTTGTCAGCTCTCAAACCGGATTTGTCAGCTCTCAAACCGGATTTGTCAGCTCTCAAACCTGATTTGTCAGCTCTCAAACCTGATTTGTCAGCTCTCAAACCGGATTTGTCAGATCTCAAACCTGATTTGTCAGCTCTCAAACAGGATTTGTCAGCTCTCAAACAGGATTTGTCAGCTCTCAAACCTGATTCGTCAGCTCTCAAACCTGATTTGTCAGTTCTTATACCTGATTCATCAGCTCTGTACAAGTAACACAGTCGATGTGTCATAGTCAGAGAGAATATTTGAAAGCATTTACAAAATGCAGGCCATACATGGAGAGTTGCTTTCCCAACGAGACGTCTGCCTGTGTGCACAACATTGAAACTTGTCATGCAATTCCATCTTTGAAGTCATCTTTCTCTAAGTTTCACACTCTCAACAAAACAATTCATCTCCAGGCGAGATATTCTTCTCCCTAAAAAGTCTTTTTCCTCTATATTCATGCAAAATTTCCTAACATTCCGGCCTTTGTCTCAGAACTAGAACCACATGCCAATTCTCATGTTGGACACCAACTCCTCATACAAGGTAACAGTCACATGATGGGAGGGGCAAGAGAATTTTTAAGACTTTTGAGTCACACGGCAGAAGAGAAGCAAGAGTATTTTGAGACTTTGCATCACATGACAGAGAAGAGCAAAAGTGTTTTGAGACTCACCGAGGAGGGGGTGGGAGCAACGGTGGAGGAGGCAATTTCCTCGTTGACACCGCTGCTGGTGCTAGAGTTTTCATCCAGGGTGGCCTCCCATGGCTGCTGCTTTCCCGGGCCGTGACACAGGAGGCTGCCCTTGGGACTGTCGTCCCGCAGAGGGAGCTCTTCCTTGGAGAAGTTAAAGAAGTCCAGGTGTGGGGGTAGTACAGACGAACCTGAGGAAGGAGGGGTGGTTGATCAGTATATGTTGTTGAATAAGTAGGAAAGGGGGGGGGGGGGGATAAGAGTGTGTGTGTGTGTGTGTGTGTGCACACTTTACCTAGCAATCAGATACAAAAGAGGCTCTAATCTAAACTGACAACTTGTCCATGTAAAAACAAACTCCTAAATGCAGTCACCACTGTGTCCATGGTGGAATCGGAAAGAGACGCATCATGCCTTCCATTGAACTTTAGGCAGCATTTAATTCCTTACAGAGAATAAGGGCTACCACTTTACTCACCAGTACAAAAACTTTTACATCCATTGAATAGAAATATTCTCTTTTGAGAGACAAACATTAAATTTTAAAAAGAAAAACAGAAGGAAAAAAATGATTTTATGAGAGGAGAATTTGAAATTTAAGAAATTAAGAATTTCTACATGTAAAGAAATTAATTGTTTCAAATAGAATTCATTATTTTATCTAATTATGTACAAATCAGTTTGAATGGTCAATAAACCACTACTGCTTTAACTGACCAGCAAGGGGTCACCAATCCTACCCTATATCTGACACACATACACACACAAGCACGCACGCACACATATACAAGCACACACTCAAGCAGGCACACATACACACACACACAAATACACACACTGGCACAAATCCCACATCTGATTTAGATTTTCCGACAACGATAACTTTCACATACTTAAGTACATAATGTCTCCTGAGACAACGACACAAGAAGACCAGATCAACTTCTCAGATGTCAAAACAACATCAAGATAATATAAAAATTCAAATTTATACCGACAAAAAATTGGAAGAATTGAAACAACATCAAAATTTTTAAGTAACGCTTTCCTTCATTACTAAAAGAAAAATAGAACCCATATAAAAATGACAGCTTTTATAACTTAAAATGAAACGGTTCCCTGTTGCGTCATTCAAACTGTAACAGGTGTAGAATTTTGAACATTTAAATTCACCAGGTACCCTATCATCTTCCTTAAATGCACAATAAATCTGTACCTGTACTGCTAAGCTTCACATGAGTGACCCACTTCACACTTGTGTTACACCTGTTGTGTTGTCCCGAGCAATGCCTTTGGTTCACACCTTGCGGCCTCGGATACTTTGAGAGCTCCTTACAAGTCTGATGCCGCTCAACTTGCAGTCCTTAAATGCGCAATAGCAGTAAGAAAACTGGAGCTCATGCTTGACTTTGCAGCATTTTGAGAGCATGTTGAATGTGTTGAATATTAACAAACTTCACCGAGACCTAGCCACAGAGAGCCTTTTTTTTTTGGCTTATGAATATACATGACTTTGCCTTGCATTGAGCAGCAAGGAGTCTCTTTAATTTGTGAATATCAATGAGATATTAGTCTAGGGGTGTACTGAATACCGGCAGTGCTTTTAATACAGATAAAACAGGAGGTTGAAGACACTGGAAAATGTAACACAAAGTATACAATAATTAACTGCTTCAAAAGAGAGGAAAGAAAGGTGAATAGAAAAGGAACAAACACACACACCAAGCATGCAGACAACATGAATACATAGAACAACCTCGCAGACACAAAAATGTTAGAAAGTCTTCAGTTTTGGGAGTTCGAGAGAGGAGTTTGACAGGGGCAGCGCTGGTCTTGGCCGGGGAGCTGGTCGGGGTGCCTGGCAGGGAGCAGCCCTGGGCAAACTTGCGCTGAGCGTGGATTTTCCTGTGGAAAAAACTGGCGATGTCTTCACAGGTTAACATTTTACACATTAGCGCAAAAAAAAAATTAAAATCAGACAAATTTTGTGTGTGTTAAGCTTTTTAAGGATCTCTTTAAAAAAGAATGCTGGGTCTAAAAAGAGTTTACAATTGAATGAATCAGTATCAAATCAGAAACAAAAAGAAACATTTTAATAAAAGATTCAAGAAATAGCTACAGCAAACATTTTCCATAGTTAAAACTGAAAGCATGATTAAACTCCCATTGGTGTTTTTTAAAATGCTGATCAAACTTCTTCCATTAAAGAACCAAAGGCAATAACCGTCCAAAATCTTAAATAAAAAGAATGAGCCACACCATATTCTCAATTTCTGAACAGAACAGACATCTTCCAATCAAATCACCACAGATTCTCTACAGGTTGCTGGGGTATTACCTTTTAGAGCCGTTGGCAGAACTGGAGGAAGATTTCACTGAGTCCTGACTGCTTTCATCCACATTCAAGTTATCATTTTCACTTGACCCTAAAAAACAGAAAAGACCGTTCACAGAATAAGACAGGAAGACAGGAATAACTGCAGCATCTTCACTTGAACCCTATGCAGGCTGAACAAAATACAAAAGATAAAATTTATACATCAAAAACTTGGGTGACAAGGAATATGTTTTATTATGTTACACTGAAGTTGTAGGTTAAGTTTTATTTCTTGGGAAACCCGTGCTCTTAGGCGGATCATGTGCTTAGGCGGATCATGTGCTTAGGCGGATCATGT
>JBCIKM010073286.1:0-14980 GCA_039654465.1 Melibe viridis | reverse complement strand
AGAGAGAGAGAGAGAGAGAGAGAGAGAGAGAGAGAGAGAGAGAGAGAGAGAGAGAGAGAGAGAGAGAGAGTGAGAGTGAGAGAGAGAGAGACAGACAGAGAGACAGAGAGAGACAGAGACAGAGAGAGACAGAGACAGAGACAGAGAAAAACACGCAGTCAGACAGACAGACAGAGATAGACACAGTCAGACAGTGAAAGAAATAGAGAGACAGCAGGAGAAGGAGCAGAGAAAGAAGAAAGATATTGAGATCATTATCAGAGAACAAAACAAAATCGACTTTCACATTTTTTCTTTCAGAGTTAAATCAAATGAAATCTAAGACGTGAAAAAGGCATGAATACGAGAGTACTAAGCAAATCATTTTCAGTGAGTGAATCAAAATGAAATTCAGGAATAGTTTCATCTTTAACAATGTGAAGGGTTACATATAAATCAGTTTGATAAATAAATGTTTAGAGATACTCAATTTTTAAGTAACATATAGTGAGAACTGCAAGACATGAAAAAGCAATACCTAGAACAATTTACAAAATGTTTGTCACTATGCATCATACATGAAAGAATGAAATAAAGGCAAGGCATTTTATGAATACAAGACAAATTTGTCAACAGTAGAGAGAATGGTTCTTGTTTGTTTAATAATTGGGGGCTTGAGAGGTGTCGCAACACACGAAGGTCATAGAGCAGTCAAAGGAGAAAGTAAGAGGATAGAATCAGTTCAAAGAGAGAACAGGTACAAACCTTAAAAAAAAAAACCCAGACATATTTTCCACTAAAAAATAAATACCATGTACTACAAAGAGATAATTTATAATGACAAAACTATCTCAAACAAAAGTAAACGATGGCCACCACCCACAACAGCATATTGGTGAAGAATGTCTCAAGAAGAAGTTTTAAATCCCCAGGTGAAATCAAAAGGTCTTAGTTATGACTCTATTGAGTTATGACTCTATGGTTATGAACCAAAAGGCATGGTGTGGGGGATGACCACGAAGACCCAGAAAAGACAACAACACAAAGGACACAACAGAAGATGGGAAAAAGTTAGAGGATAGCTTCAGTATAAAAAATCAAAGACAGAGGTAGAGGGGCCCACAAGGGACTCACATTAACAACCCAAAAATAATTATCTTTGCCGGAGGCGAACAAATTAACATAAAATATCATTGTTTTTGGTATCAGTAATTGTGAAGAAGAAAAAAGAAAATTGGACATATATTCTACATATCGGGTGTAAATTTTAGTTCATGAACAACAGATATCAAAGCTACCATGATGCCCTCCTATCGGCTCAGAGCACTTCATCCACATTAACTTTCACACTCACACCAAGAGTTGCTAGAGCAATTCTCATTTTATAAATAAAACGTGCCCTGAGCCTACATCTTCAAAAAGATTTTATCAAATTCTTTTTCATGAAAGGTTGAAGCACTTCATTCTGGACATCTTTTGGGTTTTGCGCATTAGAACTGGCAGGTTCCTTTTTTTTTTTTAAAGGAAGATCAAATTTCAGAATTTTTCCTGTAATGCAGCCATTCAGTAACCTGGTTTATTTTAGTTCCACATAATCAGTTCACTTTAAAGAGGTTAACTGACAAACAAGGACAATGAGCTTATCAATGCTATCTGCATTCCAAATCTGCCATCTGCAGCATTTTTTCTTTTTGCTTTATCAGAAATATGCCCAATACAAGAGCCTTACAACAGTGGCAAGCGCTAGAACCCCGGCCACAAAAATGATGGTGTTAAAATTTCCCACATAAAATATAGTCCTTGATGCATTTTACGCATTATTTCATCAAAACCACCTGACCCCACTTGAAACCTTGTCTTTTAAATTACAGACACAGTTGCTAATTTCAAATCTGTTTAGAATGTCCATTACCAAAGGCTTTTTGAACTCTAAACTGGCCGTTGATCTTAATATACAAAGCATATGGAAAGTCATTGGCAGGGCCACTAAAGAGTAATGTCTGAAAATCACAATTCTACACAGTGAAGAAAAGAGGAGCAGGCACTGGTAATAGATGAAAATGAATAGCAAATAGTATAGACACAGTGCCGAGGTGAGTCAAAGCCATAGAGAGAAAGGAAAATAACAGGAAGACGTCTGAGGAGGGAATCGAACCCAGGACCTGCCACGGCACCGATTCGCCTGGCCACTGTCTCTATACTATTTGCTATTCATTTTCATCAATTCTACACAGTGCAATACTCATTTTTGTATGGGGTGTGGAAAATTTGAAAGTCCTAGGTAGACAGATTTTCCTGCGGCACTTACACTTCAACTTTCCTTATGAACAATTTTTTTTTAAATCAACACCCCGCCGGGTCATTTCCACGATGGAGAAGTCAGAAGCAGGAGGAGTAAACATAAGACAGAAAGAGGTAAATTCCTATACATTATACTCCTTCACAGTTAGGCTTGAGATTTTTGGTAAACCCCATGCAGTGATAGAGGGGCAGATCCAATTAGGGAAAGCTGAGAGAAAAAGTAATAAGGAAATTAGAGAGCAATTTATTGGTGGTAACAAAAGCAAATGAAACAAAAGACAAGATGGCGAGTATATGATTAACTGTAAACAATTTATAGAAAGAAAAAAAACAAAAAAACTTGAATATCATGATGTATCAGTGTATTGGTTGTTCTCACAGATTCCTAACCACTGTCCTCTTCTGCTCATATATGTACTTCCCATCCGCCATACCCAACCTGGATTCAGAGACTGTGGGCTTTGAGAAGTTCACAGTCCCAACAGCCTTTGAGTCAACAGTCCAGCCCCCTGTCTGTCCTGGTAGCTTTTCTTAACCCACCATCAGCCACTGTTGACAGAAGTTAAAACTATATAAAACTATAAACATTTGTTGAACATAAGAAAAATATGACTTGTCAAATGTCCCTTTTATCCTCTCACCCACCTACTGCACCTCACAAAGCTTCCTTGTTGATAAAGCTTGGTATATTTCCAGCTTCATCTTTTCTCATAAGGCATGGGCTGCTAAAGGTGTTATGATGTTATGGACGACAAATTTTTTATATGACTTGATTTGCTTTCAAAATGCCACTATCTTGAACAGACCTAGATGTTTGATCTGAACAAGTGGGCCCTTGGAGAAGTCAACCAAGGAGTTGTCCTTAGATCCTCATCATGTGATTTTCCCATTAAAATCCAGAAAAGAAACCGAAAAGAAAATAAAGCCCTAATGGGCAAATTTACTGAAAGCATATGGACCCCTTTATTCAAGATTGTTATTTTTTTCAATTTTTCAAAACCCTGATTTTTTTTTTTTTCAGATAACATCAGAAAAATTATAAAAGACAATACAAATAGAAACAAACACACACACAAACACATAAACACACAAAGGAAGCATCTCTAAAAGTTTGAAGCAAATTTATTTCAGGTAGTTTTTTTGGTTTGTACTTTTGCAAAAATTGACTTAACGCCACCAGACACATATACATTTTGAAAGATGGCAGAGAAACACAGAGCTTAAATTGCAGCACAGTTTGTAGTTGAGCTTACATAATGAATTTGCTCACCAAAGCTGTCATTGCACCCCATCAACAGACTTGATGTTTTGATACTGTTGTGAGTGATCTTCAGAAACTGGCGGTCTGAAATTAGAGAAAATATTGTTGTTTTAAGTTCTTGTTTTGCTTGTACACCAAACCAGAAAAGAAAACCGATATCAAAGTGAACAAAATTAATCCAAAATTTCATCATACTGAGTCCAAAAATAAGCCTGATAATTAAACGATGACCTGTCCTCTTCTCTTTCCTCCAATCTCTCGGCTGCACCAAGGCCATCTATGTGGTTCTTTTACAAAAAGGATCCATTCAAATTGGATTTTAGTCCGACAACAATATCTTTTCTGGTGGTGATAGGAATAAAAGTGCAGCTTTTAAGAAAAGAGAGCACTTGATTGTATCTTGCACTTGAAAACTGAAAACACAATATTACACAAAGAAACCCCTATGTAGTTACTAATTAATTACATTATCACCATTTCATATCAATGGTTCTATAACCTTATTTTTGTACGAGACTTGGAGCCAAAAACTAAGTTCTGATTGAGCCAAATACATTAATAAAGCCAAAATGACCACCATTTAAGTTTGAGCTTTTGTTGGTCGTCATTTTAAAAAGTTTTGCTTTTTCTTCATCATAAAATTTCATACAAACTTTTTTTTTTTAAGTTTTGCTTTCTTGAGACAGTCAACAGTGGCCTGAGCTACTTACAGGAAATTCCCACCTTCAAAAAAAATATAAAAAAATAAATTCATGATGAATATCGACAAAAGTTGCCACACTAAAAGATAAAATGAATGTAAGCCTTCTTACCGGAGATCTCGTCTCCTTGCTGAAGCTTTAGGCAATGGCGGTACAGGGGGAGCAACTGTTCTCTTGGCAGCCTCCAGGGCACCCGTAGCGTATTTGATGTTGGTGTATTCCCTCCCTCCTCCAGTCTGCCGGAAAATAACATACAATTAGGTAGGGCGATTCTTTTCAATGGAATCCACTAAAAATAGTAATCTTAAATTTCAAGCATCTAAACTAAAAGTGTGGACATATTATGATGAGATAACCAGTGTCTCCTCATAGTTCAACTTTGGTTTTCAAATTGGGACGGTAAATAAACTTTAAATATCTTTTTTTTTAAATAGTTGATGTTTGTATGCTCTCATGAAGAAAACAATTGGTTGCCAAATTTCATTGACCTCTAAAAAGAGAAATCCCCGTGCCTTACCAAATTTGTGAAAATATGAACTTTGGTCTCCATCATCTCCTGTCGAAGACTGACAATAAACTAGGAGGTCCCACGTGCACGTTGTGCACGTTAATGAACCCTTGTCAGTTGGAAATCGAAAAGAGTAGACCGAAAGCCTGCTGTCCGAGAAAAATTGCAAATGAATCCCTCCACAGGCATGGTGGCTCAACAGTCACAAAGTCATGAGACAATAGTCAATCAAACATTAGATTTTGACTGTGGATTTTTTAAATATGATAAGTAAACTCTTCAGATTTTAGAAACATTATTAAGATTTTTACAGATACTTTGTAGTTCTAGATTTGGGGCCACATGACTCTTGCTTCTTTGATATAAGACTAGCATACAGTACACAATCTTCATGTACTTCTAGAGTTGAGAATCTGATACTTATTCTTTGAAAAAATTTACATGGACTTGTTTTTTATAATATTACATTTTGTCTCTCTTTTTTGTTTTCCTTTTTAAAAAAGGATGAAGATCTTCTTCCAATTTAAGTTGAATTACTTCTTTTGAGAGGTCATTTCACTCGATTAATTTACATTATGTGAGTATTCACTGATATGCAATCATTCAGACTCACCTGCACAGCAATCTGCCGCTGTCGTTCAACCTCCATGTAACGCTGCACAGCCAGATAGACAAACTGATACTGGCTCTGTGTCTGCACCAGTCCTGATCGCTGGGCACGCACCATCAAGATGGTTTTGAAAATGTCTATATCACAATCAAACCCTATATAGTGGTGGAAAAAAAAAGAAAAAAAGAAGAAAGAAAAAGAAAAAGTGAAATAAATCAAGACTAATTTGGAAGTAAACAACAAATTCTTGTTTTTACTTTTTTTTTTCAAATATGAAAAAAAAATCCAATTCATTGTTCAGTTGCTTATATTGTTTGGCTTTCTTTGCTCTCAAATAAATAGAAAGTTTTATGGAATTCCTTCAAACTGTTAGGATATAATACTAATGCATTATAATATAATGTTTACCATATGCCTTGACTTGAGCAATCAGCATATCCGTCACAATGAGGGTTCCAGTCCTACCAATTCCAGCACTATAATCAAGACAGAAAAAAAAAAATATGAAAGGTTTTCAAAAATACTGAATACCTTCAAAAACAGTTTTGTTGATTTCTTTCAAAATAACTACCCTATATGATAAAATTTATCAACAAACATCCTCTGAAGAGAATATCTTTATTACGAGATCAAATCATGGTTTTGATCAGCCCTTTTTTAAACTTGGATATTCCTGATGTTCATTAGTTGCTTTGATGGTCCCACAATATTACACAGGCCTAAAGTTGACGTCTCTCTGTCTGAAACTGCATGAAACTCTCTAGGATATACCATTTAAAAGGGAATGAACTGCTGCAAATATGAGGCTTGCTTCCCAGAAAAAGTTTTTGAAAATGCCCCTTTAAAACAGACATCTAGGCCTAATCTGGGTACTCCAAAGGTGAAAACAATGACCACAAAGATGAAGAGTCTGACAACGGCAACAAATACGGCAGAGGTCTGCTTAAAGGCGGAGGATTTATTTGTAAATAACTCTTCAAACTAGCCCAACCTGAAACGCCTGCTCTCACACAATTGTCCGGTTCCCTCTGGACAAGGATGGTGCAAGAAGGAGAGCATGGGCTGCAAATGGTCAATTCCTGTAGCCGACATTTTTAAATGTGTGCTGTGTTATCCACATGAAATTATTCGGTTCCAGCAACTCTAAGGTTAATATGTTCATTCATTGATACCTGGAGCAAAAAACAAACAAAAACCCTGCCACCCACAAAAATCATCATAAATCCATGAATTAACTGCTCCCCATACCTGCAATGGACAATGACATGTCCAGGTTCTGGCAGCGATTCCAGCTGGTTGTTAATGAGTTCCAGGAAATCAATCATTGAGCCGGGGTCATCCGGTACATTGTAGTCTGGCCACACTATATAGTGGAACTGGTAAATTGTTCGAGGTTCTTCCAAGGGCTAAGAATAGAGGGTATAGATAAGGCAAGTGCTGGGCAATAAATGACAGACCTGCTCCTTCAACATGCTTTTTTATTTTCATTCAGCAAGATTTATCATTTCACGAGAACAGACAATTCGGAAGCTATTTACATTGTCATTATTCTTTAGTCATTACCATTTTCAATAAAAGCGTTAATTCTTTGTTTGTTTATTGGAGGTTTTAGGGACCCACGACACGCATGGGTCATGGAGGAGCCCAGTCAAGTCTTTAATGCTTTGAATCCCTGATAGATAAAAGAAAGAAACATTAGAAACCACACATCTTACAATCAAATAATAGAGGAGAGTAATGTTCTTTGGGGATATTTGGGTTTTCCGACATACCTTTCCATGTTTATCTTCTTTACTGAGCAGCATTTCCCTCCGAATGAAAGTTTTGTCTGAAGACTCATTGATAAGTTTTACTCTATACTGGCAGATAAACTCCTTCTTGCCATCATTGCTGCCCGCAGCCTCAAACTTGAAAAGTTTCTCATAGTTCTCATCTTCTTGCGGCCAATAGATGTTGATCTGAACCTAATTGTTTAAGAGGAAGAAAAAAGTAGATAGGGAGAATAGGGAGGTGTGCATGAGAGCTACTTATGCAACTTATCACCTCATATAACTCCTCAGAATAAAACAGCATGCAACTTGACATTTCATACAAATGCTCTGCAAAATACAATTGTAACTTCCTATGCAAAACTATCTCTTTATCAATACTACATTTTTTTGCTGCAAAGGATCAAGTGATTAAATTCAAGAAAGAGAGAATCTACAACGAAATTCCTCCACCACGTTGAATATTTCACATGGAACTAGAAGTGAATAAAAACCCACCTCAATTTCTTTTTAATGAGGAACTAAAACCACTACTCATTCTTCACCTCAAGAGCAATAGATTTATAGTATTTACCTACCAAATGGAATAAATATGACAACTTTCCCACCTATTTGCCACTTATGGCTATGGTACGATTGTATAAAGTATTCATGTCATGAAACTCAAACATGTATGGCTTTCTAAAATGTAGTCAGAGGCTGAAAATGAAGACTTAAGTCATGTAATGCCTCAAACAATCAAATTATCAAACCTGTAAATAAAAATTAACAGTATTTCAGTTTTGATGCCTTGACATAATGTTCCAAGTAGAAGCCTACAGCAGAGCTGCCAACCTCGACTCTTCCAAAAAAGAGGGACATTTCACACCAAAAAAGAGGGACAATCATGAAAAAAGAGGGATATTTCGCGATGGAAGTAAAATAAAAAAATGATCGCATTGAAACAGGTCTTATTATCATCCAAAAGACCATGAACATCAATCAGATAATGTCACTGCTGATTATTATGATAATCTGGTCATTCTTTTCTCTCCTTGATTTTGACCTATTTGCCTTCAAAGCTGAAGGGGGAGTAAATTTGTATGTTTATTGGTGGTTTCAGGGACCCCACGACACACAAGAGTCATAGAGTAGCCCAGAGGAAAGTAAGATGACAGAAAAAGTTCAAAGAGAGAACAGATCAGTCTTAAGCAGAACAATAGTTATCTCACATGATGAATATGAGTAACTTAATGTTTTTGTTACATTGTATTGTCTCCACAAGATTGCTTTTACAGTCAATATCCTGTTAAGTTGAAAATGCTCAAACCAGCTCATGGCAACCAAGTTCTAAATTTAAAAAAAAAACCACAAATGTAAAAACTTTTTTTTTTGTTGATTTACCTTTCCCCTTTCTGTGATTCTTGCTAAATTGACTATCACTCTGGACTTTTCTTGCCAAATCATGCGATAAAAATCAAGCATTGTGCACATTAACGGTGCTTGTGTTGCAATGTAGTGACGTTTGGGTTCTATCGTTAAATCATCATCCGTCTGTGGACAAAAGTAAAGGATATTTGAAAAGCTTCTTAGCTTTTAAATTATATCCATCTCCTTTCTGACAAGTTAACATGCAACTAGCGCTCCAGCAAATAAAGAATTATAAGAGTTTCCTAATATTAATAAAGAAGTCAGCACCTTAAAAGTTTTCACATCTTATTTTTGATATACACAAATCTTATTAACTTTTTAAAATTGAGGTTAGAATTTCAAATATCAGACAAAATATGAAGGATGTATTCAGATTTGTAAAAAAAAAATCATGTCCAACGTAAGTTATTTATGCACATGAGATTATAATATAATAAGAGGTAAATGATAATTGCTGACATTCCTTTCCACATGTTAATACATTAATACCAAATCTAAGTTTTACTAAACAGAACGAAAAATTTGACAGCTCACCCAAGTGATGTGGTTGGCATTGATATAATCTGTTCCAATGTCTTCATTCCCGTCAGAAAGAATGACCCTTGTGTAGTCATCTGAAAAGTGTGATAATACCAAATGATCAGATGCGTTTACTTAAAAGACTGAAGGTAAATCAAATCAATGGGGTCGGATTGGTCATACACCTGGGAAGCTGTCAACCAGCACAAGACACCAGGCCCTCCTTTGGAATCCTCAGGGGAAAAGAACACAGAAGTCAAGCTTAAGAAGAAGGGAACCAACTGGAGAGAAATAGAAAAGACAGCCAAGAACCTTGTCAGATGGAGAAGCTTCATGGATGGCCTGTGCTCATCCAGGAGCAATGGGCTTAATTAAGTAAGTAGATCAAATCAAGAGAAAAAGAATTGAAGCTCTTGTCAAAGAGTATAAACAGGACCACGTTAATAAGAGGCTGAAAATTCAAGAGAGACCTAGGAGAACAAACTGATATCATTCTGTGAGAACTCCATTGGGACCAAAGGCAGAAAAGGATGTGATAAACATTTACATAATTATAATGACATTTTGTTCTGAATACAGTCTTTACTTACTCATATCCCTTTACTGCTCAAGGCCTGACCTGTATAAACATTCATTCAATACTATTGATAAGACACGAAGTAACTTACAAGGTAGAATATTTTTATATCTGTTCTTTGCTTTGTTCTCAGGTTTGCTCCCTTTTTCTCTTTGGTACTTCAGGCCAGTGAATTCACATTGTTGGAGTTGCTAAAATAACACACGCACAAAAAAAAACCAAAATAAAATGACACAAATGACAATCAAACTACTTGCATCTAGAACAACCTTCAAACTTACTTTATATTTAAGAACTTTTACCTGTAGAATTTGGCTTTAAACTGTACCAAAAAATATTAATGATTTATGAAAGTTCACCTTATGATAATGTATAAACAAAGACAACTGTTTATCTTGTAGCTTAATTTTCAAATAACAAAACTCAGGTAAGTTATTCATAACAAAATATGTGAGACGACAAATTAAGAAAATAATTAACACCAAAGAAGAAAGAAACAAGGTGGAGAAAATTTCTTACGTGAAATTCACCCCAAAATCCTTCATGGAATGATGTGCTTGATTTGTGACTTTCATCATCCTCAAGCTGAAGCTGCTTGATGCGGTTTTCTAATGATGATGCCATAACTCGACTGTTGTACAAAGGCTTGAATAGAATAAAGTAAAAAAAGCAATGAAACTTTTTACACATCTTTTCTTTCAGCCTGAAAACAACACTAACACTGTAAGATAACTTTTAAGTCTTCATAAATCTAGCCTCTAACTAATTAAGAACTCCAATCTGTTCTTCATCTTTTATTTGTCTCGTCATTCAAGTTATATGTTTGTTGCTTGCCAGGGACATCTTGGTATCATAAAGCGCATTGAGCACCACGGTGGATATGCGGAATATAAATGCTATCTATTATTATCATTAATATAAAAGCAGCTGTATAATCAATTCAGGCCTTGAATGTCTTCACCTAAATTTGTTTGTCATACCCAGGATAACAGACATGCTGCTGCAGCCGATTACTACTGTTGATTTTTTTTATAATGACTTGTGGTGTTGGAAATGAAGAAGAACATAAAAAAGAGACTTGGAGATTTTAACAATCTGATTATCTAGAGAACACCAATCGTACATGTTTGATATACACCACAGTCCCAGAGGTCTCCACCATAGGGTTTTTCTTGTAGTGTTCAACAAGTTCTGACAAAGATGGAAATGTATCACCTCCACCAACATCGTACTGGTTACCCTGGGAAAAAAAAAGGATATAAAGATGAGAAATAAAAAATAATAGAAACATGGAAGTAACTGTTAAGGATATAAGATAGCTGTAAAATGCAAACCAAAATGTTTCTGATAAAATACTTTTTAAAAATATGATTTCCAGTGGCTAAAATGTTTCTTGAAACTTTGAAGCACCAATACATGAAGTTACATACAACAAGAATTACAAAAATTACAGATTCAATTATAAACTCAGTCACATTTTATCGTGCAAACAATTTTACAGAAGTTCTTTAAAAATTTAATGGTTCAAATAGAACATCTGTAAAATTTCTCATTTAAAAATATTCTACAGATTTGCTATATATGAGTATCTTTAATAGTCTGGCTAATCAAATTCTTTCAAGCAAGCTAAGCCACACTGCATAGTAATCACTCTTTAAAAAAGAAAAACAAAAACAAAAACAAAAACAAAAAAAGTTAACAAAATCAAATTGTCCTCAACCTCAGTCTGCTGCTATACAGATTATTGACACTTTCTTCCCTGGGTATCGTGTGTACAAGAGTGAGCTATCAAAGTGTGTACCAACTAACTCCATTTCCTTCTTGTGAACTGCTAGGAGTTGACTGTAAAGAAAGACTAAAAAAAATTACCATGGAATAAAAAATCAGTCTTTTTTAAAAAATGAAAATACCAAACAACGAATCTTGACGTGCGTGACTCGATCATCACATCTGACAGAGATGACAAAATCGCCTGGCTTGCTTTGACTTTCCCTGACAAGAAAGCATGAGTTTTTTCCCTTCTCTAATAGAAGACGCTCTGCTTCTCTTCCAGTCAGATGACCATGAAACCATCTACAAGAAAGAAAGAGAGAGAGAGAGAGAGAGAGAGAGAGAGAGAGAGGGGGGGGGGGGAAGAGAGAAAGGGATAAAAAAGAAATTTACACATTTAAAAAAAAATTGGTGAGAATTTCTTCATTAAAATGACTACCTATACTATTTGATATCACACAAACATGCCAAGCAAAACTTAACTTTGAACATCAATTGGTCCAACCAGAAAAAACCAAACTGTTTACAATCATAGCAGTCCTTATTTAAACATGGGTGGAACCAAACCCTGAAAAACAAAAACCTGAACTGTTTTAACCTATATCATAAGCCCTATCAAGAATAACTGAAAATCAATCACACAATTTAAACTGTGCTGTAACAAAACAACAAGATGTTTAAAAAATGATTGCACTCAAACCTCTCTGGAGTTGGATCAACAGAAGCCATAGGATATTTTAGTTTGATGATAGCACCATTTTTCTCTTTCAGTGGTTCTTGATTTTCCATGTAATACTGGACCAATTCTGCAAGGGTGGCAAAAGTTTCCCCTCCAAAGAGATCATACGAGTCGCCAGTATTCTGTATCTTGATGTGTGTCACCTCTCCATTTCGTCTGAAGAATTATTTTTTTGAAAATTACATTACACCTACAAAAAATCCTCACCATAAAATATAAAAACAGAAACATTCAATCAATTCATCTTACATTTTATTGCCATATAAATCCACCTTTTATAACAGATGTGCAAGCAAGCCACAACAACGCCTAGCAGTCAATTGTTTGGCAATTTTGGTGGGCGGTGGAGAATGAAAAAAAGGAGTTTGAGCCCTGTGTCATGTCAGCTTGCACATCTAAGCACCTAATAACGGATGTGAGATATTACACTAAGCCCTAGACAAGGCAGCAACTCTCATCCTTGGGTTGAACACCTTACCAACTGAGGTACGGGGAGACTGAGAATGAAAGTCTCATGTAGAATTGAAAAGAAAACCCTCAAGAAGATCTCTAAAACATGCACTTGGCAGAAAAGGGAATTGTATTTATTTTATAGAGCTTAAAAATATAAAGGTTGTTGCTATAAAGTGTTGAGCAACATAAATTGTGTCAAATGTAAACTATTTGAATATCAAATAATTCCGAATAAATGTTTTCTAGCTTTTAAAACCTAAGCATTTCATGAAATATAACAGATTCAATAGACATGTCATACCTAATTGACAATGTATAGGCTCCCTCTGTACTGCTAGGTCTGGCCAAGAAACTCCACTCTTGTCCCTTTTCCATCAACAATTTCTCTGCCTGTTGGCCACTGATGTTTGGATGGAACCATCTGGCAAAAATGAAAAAGTTGTTAATCATTGAAGTGATTTTAGAAAGCCTCAAGATCTTTTGTTGACCAATAATTTCATCTGAATCCAGAAAATGTTTATTCCATGACTATAAATTCAAACATTCAGCATTTACTGCCCACTATTGCCCCTTCTTTTTGGCAGGAAGGCCTGTCGGCTCATGAGTCTAGTTGATACACCCTTTTTATGTACTAATTCAGGTTATAACAATGTTTTACTGACTGAGGCTTCAATGTTCCTGAAAGGAGAAGGATTGTTTCTACTTAAATTAAATTTCTTTTTTTCCTATTCATAGGTCGATCAAACAGCTGCTGCAATGACAAATTTTAATTGATGCTATTTACAGTGTCCCCACCAAATCCTTGAGTTTTTTTGTATTCATGGGAAAAATGAACAAATATATCTCACTTAGAATAGTTTACCACCAGTTCACATTTAAGCAGGTTGCATCTTACCACCCCAAGAAGGGTAATCCATGCATGTATATTATTATTCAAAAGTTTATTTGGATGAATTAATCACAACAACGGTGTATATTTACAGAAGTAAACACAACAGTGTATATTAGACTCTCAATAGAGATCTTTTTACAGTTCAGCCTCAAATCCGCAGCACTCTGGGTTCAGACTACCCATTTAAACACATCTAAACGGGAGGCAAGAGTGCCAGTCATCATGAAGTTCATGCCCAATTTTATTGCTCTGCCTCAGTTAGGTAGACTAACCCTGTCTATATACCAGACAAAGATTATATCCTGACTTAGTCCAGGTTCTGTCATTATCTTAATCATGCAGAGCACATATTTAGAGTATAATGGGCTTGTGATAAAGCAGGGATGCTCTACACAAAAAAGTTAACTAAAATCTCTCTTTCCCGCTCTCTGATTCCCCCCCCCTTATAAGCTAACACCAACATGCGCGCCGTATGTGGAACAAATATTAAGAGATAGGGCAAAGAGTCATCATACAACTAGATAACATGGAAGGCACCCTTAGTTACAATATTCCAAGCCTTTGATTTGCATCTCTACCCCATACTGCACAATAAAATAAGAAGTGTTTGGGCAGCGTTGAGGCGGAGCCATTCCATCATCATGCATTATCAAATTGTAAGCATATAAAAGTGTAAATGAAACATCCTTCTTGAATTCATTTAAGGAAGAGCTGATTACCACTGAGTGAGTACTATACAATACTACTTCAGTATTGCCACTGAATAAATTGGAGTGTGGACTGAGTGTGTATGTACAGTGGACTCCGGATGAGTCGAAGCTGCATGAGTCGATTTTCAACTGTGTCAACCTTTTTTCCAGGTCCAGACTATATAACACTATTAAAAAAAATAATTTCGCTATTTAAGTCGATGTAGAATGAGTCGATGTCACCATCACTCATTTTCAACATAAAATACTAAATAAAAAAGCGTTTTCATTGGCTAAAAACCTAACAATAACCTGCGTTTTCATTGGCTAAAAACTTAACGAAAGTCTAACTTTGTTTGGCAAGACACCTTACAACAATAATGTATGGGACTGGAAGTGATGTATGTGCTTTCCCGTACGTCTGCGCTCGGGGTAGCTAATCAAATTACGCACAGGTGTTTAAGAATGCCTCCATCCCAATCTATACTCCCCTCCTCCACTCTCTCCCTTCCCATCTCCCTCTGCCCATCTGTGTCCATCTCTTTATCTTTCTCTCTGTCTCACTCTTTCTCTCAGTCGGTCTGCCCTTTTTAGGGCCACACACCATTTATTACCGGCTGACTCCGATTGTTCTCTCTTGCATTACAAAAAACATTCTTTGTTCTTAAGCTGTTGGGGGACACCCCCTCACCCCTCTTTCAATTTCTTGAGATCGCGCGCGCGCGCACGAGAGAGAGAGAGAGAGAGAGAGAGAGAGAGAGAGAGAGAGAGAGAGAGAGAGAGAGAGAGAGAGAGAGAGAGA